>JBBJLR010000040.1:14738124-14762864 GCA_037577145.1 Brachypetersius gabonensis | reverse complement strand
TGCTGAATCGTGTAGCTTTTAATCTATTATTTAGCTGCTCTTACCTATGTACTGTCCACTTTTTGCGTTAGCAATGCACATTTCTTTCTTGTGGCTCTAATAAGATAATATAAGATAAGATAAACCTGTGTTAGTCCCAGAAGTTGGAAGTTTATTTTATCGTATCTTATTGTTGTACTGATAGACTGTAAACGCTTTTCAGTAGATTCTGTGTATATTTTACTACATTTCATTAAAATTGATGGGTAGTTCTGGATGTGTTCTGGATCACAAACATCTCTCCAACTCTGTAACTCTGTAGTGCTCCGTTAGAGGACAGAAGGCCAATGCCACTGCACATTTCAACACCAGTTTCAGCAATGTGTGCACTTTGCATGATGGCATACAAGAAACTTTTGTTTACATCACGTCCATAACTTAAATGTATAGAACCATTTTAATGTCTTTAATATGAACAAGATCAGTGCAGTGACTGAGTTCAAATAACTTTGGCCTAATGTAGAGGGTCTTGTTGATTTTAGGGAAAATGATGGTGTTAATATGAAGGTTCTTTGTTAATCTCTTCACACAAGGACCTTCAGACTTTTAAAAAGGTTCTAAGCACTTAAAAAAACATTTTTCCCCCAAACATGATAACTATTCCATTGTACTATATGTTGTTACTTTCAAATCAAAACACATCTTCACTTCTTTTCAATTGCAAATGCTAGCTGCCTAGCATTTGCAATTGAGTTGTTGGAAAAAAGTTGTTGGAATATTTCACAATGACCACTTCAATTAAAAAGATTTTGAAAATCTCAGGACATTAATGACCCATTCCTCTTCTTCTGGAATACTTTTATGATATAAGACAAAATTCATGATACACTACAATTTCAGGAAATTCTTAGCCTTCCAGTCAATCACACTTACAATCCTGAAAAAAGCTTAAAAGATGCATCTCCATTTTATTGTCCAAGCTTAATCTGTTTCTTCACTCGCAATGATTTTAATGTCTCAGCGAGATGGAGTGTCGATGCAGGCCTGCGTACCCTCAGGGTAAAAGCATTCCGGTGGTGTAAAGCACAGCAAAGCCCAGACACTAAATAAGCTTTCTTATCAGATGTTCTCATCTATTTATTTCTCTCCAGCTCTGGTTCTCCCTCACTATCTATGGATCACTTTAGTGATCTTGTTAATTAAAGTCATGGCAGAAATGGTAAATGAAGATTCAGGTAAATGGAGGGCACAGCAAGGAGCAGACCACTTCATATGATCTTAATCATATCTAAAGTAATTTAAGTTAGATCCTACTGCAGAAACTGAGCCTATTTATTACCCCAACTTATCTAGAAGTCACATAAAGCCATGTTTCACATCTAAATAAACCTGTGCTGCTGTTGCTCCAAGAAACTGCAGAAGATTTCTTTTTGCAATCAAATAAATCATCCAAAGTAAAAAAAAATTATTTTCTCAATGTACCCATAAAATTACAAAGAAGATACTCTATTGTTTCCTGATGTTTCTCTAAAGAGCTGAAAAGAGAAATAATTAGTCTGTGCTCATCTTGGAAATGGGGGCTGGGGAGCTCAGAAAGACCATGTGGAAGTTTGAGAAAGCTTAATATCCTCTAAGGTTTATTCCAATAAGCATCAGTCTGTTTTCCATCTCTAACATCCTGCACATGGTCATGAGTGGGCAACTGGGCAAACTTATAACATGACTGCAAATGACCTGAATGCACATTCCAACATTTATAACATCTCAAGTTTCTGGGGGGTCATTTTATGTTTAATAAACTGTCACAGAACTTTTCATCCGAAAGCAGGCCCCATTTCTATCCTACTGGAATTGCTGGTAATTCAGTCTTTCATTCGTCCTTTGGGTTTAATGCTTGTTTAGCTCATGAAATAAAGTATTTTCATAATGTTGGCTCCTCAGCATCTAGCTCTGTCCTAAATGGCCAGCCTGCAGCCCTTTTGTCAGTGCCTGTGGGGGCTGTAAGATACCTCATTTATCATTTTGGCCCTCCATGCATCATGCCTTCAGCCCGTAACCCAAAATTCCTGGAAATACATATGAAGACCAGTGAGAGTGGAAGCATTTATATACAGTTTTATCAGCTGATAAAACGGAAAAGAAAACATTCAAATGTAAATAAAAATGCAATGCATCTATGAATTAGTATTTAGGCTGCTTCTAACCAGAATTGTTCATAAGGAAATTAGCTTTTGTTTTTTTAATCAAAAGTAAACAATAATGTCAGTTTTGCTGGGTGCAGTACATGCAAAGTCTGCACATCCCACAAGTCTGGCCCAAAGCTAGACCCCTCGAGATCTGTTGCCCTCTATGCCTGAACATTAGTGATGTCCCTCAGGTGTACTCTTGGAGGGCATAGGGCATGATCTGGGACAGGCCTTCTGAGGAGAATACTAAACATGAGAATTTGTCACATGACATTCAGAAGGCCAACCCTGCATCTCAATTCTGGAGAAGAATGACATTGCCAGACTTCACCCAGTTTAAATGTCAGATCTTCCCTAGACTTCGGATGGTCACTGAGGAAGTCGACAGAGCTGTAGGCTGAATTCTGCTATTCATCCATACCATATGGGAGCATAAAGTTGAGCTAAAGTCCCTTTTCATTAGTGCTTTTTATAAGCTTGCTTCCCTACTGATTACAGAAGACGTCACAGAATGAAGTTCATGTAATGTAAGCCTGTAAGACCAGAGTTCACAGATCAGGCATTCAGAGGTTTGTGTTGGGCAATAATTTCAACACTTAAAATTGGAGAGAAACCATCTGTTGTATTGAATTCTTATTCTCACATAACACAGGGAAGTTCAATTTGACAGCTGATCTGCTTCAACATCATTACATTTCATGGTTCACTCAAGATGGCAGCATGCTACTAAGTTGTAGCGCCCTTTCTGGGTCCAACAAGTTGGCACACAGATGTAGTTTTCAGTCAACCCATATGGAAATGATCTACGTAAAATGTTTAAAGGGGACATATTATGCAAAACTCACTTAAAAAAAGTTATAAAAGTTAAAAAAGGGGTATGAGCTACAAAACATGTTCATGAAATTATTTGCACAAAATCACTCTCAAATAAAGAGATATAACCAGTTTTAATCTTCACAGTTTTGGTCGATTTCAAAATGGCCGTTTAAGGGCTCTGTGTGGCCACGCCCCACCCATCCCACGCCCCTCACGCCCCACCCACCCTCACGCCCCACCCATCCCACGCCCCACCCACCCTCACGCTGCTCGTTTGACACATGCAAAATAAAACGAAGAAGCGAGTTCATACTTAACTGCGATAGAAACACAAAAGTCATTATTTGAAAGTACACCCATCTCCCTCATCCAGGTCCAGATCCTCCACGACACTGAAGTTAGCTCATTATTCACAGCTCCTTATTTCAATTTTCCCTTTCACATTTAAATACTTAAGGTGGAACAATTTAAGGTGGAACGAACCCAAGTGTTGCTGGGACATGGCCACTGAAAATGGCGTAACTAATCTTTAACTAATCTGGTGTTAGGGCGCAGCGGATTGCGTAAAGCAAATGCACATTTTACACAGAGATCTGTGTATTTTCATGCCACTAGGCCATCCGTCCAAATGAGGTGTTTTGAAAGGGACCAAAACTGTGAAGAATAGAGCTGCTGATATATTTTTATGTGAGAGTGGTTTTGTGAAAATAACTTCATGAACATGTTTTGTGTTGCCCATAGACCTTTTATAACTAAAGTGAGTTTTGCATAATATGTCCCCTTTAAATATGCTGAATTAGAACCTGATGTAATTTATAGTCAAATTGCATGTAAAATACATATTAAATGCTGGTGCAAAATCTCTGTGACCTTGGCCTGCTAGTCATCAGACCTTGGCCTGCTGGCTTGGTGATGCTGGACATCATGAGGTGCTTCAAGAAGCTTGTCATGAGGCACATGAAATCACTGTTGTTCCCCTCATTGGACCCCTGCAATATGCATATTGTGTCCCAAAGCACTCAGCAAATTATAGCATCTATGCCTGGCCCTCACTCACCCGGACAAAAAGAGCATGAGAGGAATGCTGTTCATATACTTCAGTTCAGTTCACTATTTAGCATCATCATTCCTGAGCATCTGATTGGAAGGCTAAAGCTGCCTGAACACCTCCTTCTGGAACTGCATCCTTGACTTCCTGACCTTCCTGGCAGACATCAATCAGTTAGGATCAGGAGCAACTTCTCAGTAACTGTGACTGTGCAGCAATCCACAGCTCAAATCACATGATCAAGTTTCCTGATGACACAGCCATGGTGGGTTTGATCAGCGGGAATGAAAAATGGCATACAGAGAGGAGCTGCATCAGCTCACGGCTTGGTGTGAGAATTAATCCACTTTGGATCACAAGACCCTACAGATAGTGAGAACTGCTGAGAGGATTATCAAGGTCTTTTTCCCTTTTGTCCTGGACATTTACACCAGCATTGTGGATGACCCCACACACCCTTTCACACCTTCTTCTCCCTCCTCCTGACTCCTCAATCAGAACTAAAACATAAACTGTACACACACATACAAACACAATGTCTTCTCTTAACACAATGCCTTTACAGGCAATTTAGACCCCAGCTGCCTCTGTAAATATCCTTCTAATCCTGACATAATCACACTACGATTCCCTTTTTTTTTTAAAAACAATCCAATAGCCAATATAGGTGGTGCTTCTCATTTGCGCTTGTTGTTTAAAGCAAAGTCAGATTGCCTCATATTATACATGAATGCCTTCACTGAAATCTTTTTAAGGCTTCCTGGGTAGTGTATACCCATGTTTTCACTGCTGAAAGCCATGGCAGAAAGTGTTTTGAGCAGGAAAGTAAGCTCCTTAGGAAGGTAAGACCTTCTAGGATTTGTTGATACAGAAAGCATTTTGTTTTTTCACACACAAGTTCCGTTTGATTGCTTACGGAGAAATCGAACATTGTGGATGTTGCCTTTGTTTACACCTACACTGAAAACAATGGTTTCACTATACACATGCAGCATCCAGTTAGCAGTGGCCGTAAGCATAGAAATTATGTTATTATATTTATACAGATATATTAAAACTTGTGTATCCACCAGGAGACCCCCCCCCAAGACCTCTTTCCTTGTTTCATTTTGAGTGAAAAAGACAATGACAGCTTTCTCTTAATTGTTATTACTTTTTCAACTGCTATGGCCTCTTAGCTGGGGAGTCTAGTAATTAGCTGCTGTAAGCTAAAACTGGACCTCCTGGTTTTATGGCTTATGGGGGTGGGGGGCTATTGGAGCTCTGTGGAGAATTGCACAAAACTTATATAAAACTCCTTGTTTTATCTCACAATTTCTGTCGCTATCTTTAGTTCCCTTCAAGGTAATTAAAGGCTGTCATTGTAGCGTTTTAAAATACACAGCCATGTAATATTGCCAAGTTCCACAGTGCACGGTGAAAGGAGAATGCTTATGGAGAATGCTTATGTCTTGATTCCCCGTTGTGATTATGCAGACAGATTATGCAACTAAATCAGCATCCCACACTGCAAATAAGAGACTCTTTCAACTCAGTCTGCCCCCACAGATGATGCATCTCCTTTTCACTCTTACTTTGGTCTATTTCTCATACATACCTTAATCAGTCCATCTCTCCAATCTGTTTTATCCATGCACCCATCAGTAACATCAGTTGTGAGTGCCTGTCAGAGCTATAATCAGGACAAGTCCTATTCAAGTCCAAGTGAAGTCCTAGTTAATAACAGGTTGAGTCCAAGTCAAGAAGTCCAGAAAGTTTAACATTTCAAGTCAGGGTTGAGTCCAAAGGGGTTTGTGTTGGAGTCAAGACTTCAAACGAGAGATGTTAAAATTGAGAAAAAACAAGAACCATCTTTGAGATTTACTGGCCTGTTTTAAATTTTTCTGTCATGCTGGAGACACGGTATATCTTCAGTTAAAAGATTGAATTACAATGTATCACAATGATCAAAAGGAGATAGCAGTGACCAAAATGAAAATGATGACCATGGATGCATTGCAAGCAAAGCACAGGGAGAGTTTTAACCCATGTAACTTTTTACCAGGTGACCAATGACATTGCTCAATATAGATGGATCTTGCCTAATCAAGGATTCTGTTAACTGATACGTTTTTTTCCTGTTAATGGCCAAGGGGTACTTTTGTTGACTGATTTTTTACATTTTTATTTGCTATTGCTATGGTAATTTTGGTATGATAGGATGAAGCAGAGAAACATTACTAGTGGAAACACTGTTTTTTGAAGACCACTAAACTCAGTCGAGACCAACTAGAATATTTGGCAAGAAAGATGGCTGAGTCCCTAACAAATTTGAGTCAAAATACCAGTAAGTCCAAGAACGTAGACAGAAGTTCACAGAAAATCATCTTGAGTCGGGACTCGAGGACCACAGCCCTGGTTCCTGTTGTGTGAAATTCTGGCCAAGTAATCCTGGCTAAGATCTCCCTGACAGTTATTTGCACCTGGAAATCCTGTGTTTGAAATTAATAGTGGAGCTGAATTCTTTGATTTCTTTTACTTCCTGCTTAACATTTTTCAGCTCTCCCGAATGCAAAATGTAGTCTTCCTTTTATAATTCCAAACCACAGAATGATAGTTAAATATTAACTCGTGAAAAGAGTGCTCTATACTCAAACACATTCCTACAAAGCAAAGAATCTGTAATATAGTCAGCCATTTCACATTTCTCTCATTATTATTCCATTCTGAGTATTTCCAAAAACTTTAGTTAGAGGCAAAAACATGGTCATACTTTACTACAGAACTGCTGTCACACTTTTTTCGATATCTGACCAAATGGCCTGTAATGTGAAAAGTAACTGAGATGTTTATCTTCTACTCTGTTTAAACTAAAGTAGAAACTTACTAGTGGCCATTTCCAAGCAACTGCTGCTCAGTTAAATAATATGGTTACAGAGAAAATAGCCATGAGATAAACACATCAGGTTGTGCTGTTGGAATAACATCTATATTCTTGTTACATATTTTCTTGTTAGAAAGATAAGATGAATTTAAAATACTGCTCATGAAAGAATATTTGGCAACACTTTATAAAAAAGACTACATGACACCTATATTAGTCCTTCATTACTGACATAAACCGCCATTTTAAAAGGTTTATTCTGACAAGCATGTCGTAAAAAGGCTGCTTCAGATGCTTGCTGGAGTGAGCCTTAATACGTGTCTTTACAGGTTGATGTCATAAAAGACTTATGTAGTGAGTATAAGAATTTTTTTCAGTCCAAACAGTAGCAACGCTTAAATAACTGAAATGACTGAAAATTTAAAATGCTCACCTCTAAAGTCAGAAACTGCTTGCTTTGCTGGTAAAAAAGTTTCTTTCCCTCTAGCTGACTGTCAATGCCAGTTCCACGTCAAGATGCTAGAACTAGATCTGATGTTCACTATGAAACACAATGTACTTAAAATGTGCTTAACCCTGCTTTAATTTACCCCTGAAAATACACCAAACTCCTTAATTTGATTTAAGTGTCCGTTAGTTTGTGAAACCGACCCCTTAATTTGACCTTAAAATTATATTTAAGGCATAAGTGTGAAAATCTTAAATGTAAAGCGTTCATTCAGGAGGTTCTATTATTTAAGGGCCAAATTTGGAAAAGTAAAGGGAAAAATCAATAGTTTTGCCCCTTAATCGGCCTTAATCTGTGCACTTTTCCTTTAATTTTCTTTCGTTTCTTCCTGTATGAGAAATTAAGGGGTAAAATTAAGGTGTTCGCTTCCGTAGTGCTTATGGGACATACCACACCATCTATGGGTGATAGTCCACCGACATGCTGGCTTTTAACAATATTAACTCTTTGAGGTTTATCTTTCTAAACAGTACTACTAATTAAATTGAACTAAACAACTTTCAAAGAGAAAAGTAAAATAATTCTTGGTGATCAGTCCTATAATGCCTCAGAGTGAATAACTGTGTTATATAATATTTAGCAGATTTGGTTTTCAAATGCCAGCGTGTAATTAGTTGCACTACCATATTTGTAAGTACTTTTAACAGGTACATTTATTCACAAACAAATAAACAACAAAACTATAGCTACTTTCTGAATATAGCTGTCCGGCTGTCATTCATTGAACCAGATTGCTTAGTTAAGAGTGTTTTCAATTATTCAATGCTAATGCAATCAACTGGATACAAAGCTGTTGCCATGGATATTTTGTTTACTGAAATCTATGCAGAAAGCTAATGGATTGTAGTTCTATCAACCCACAAGCTTGAGTAAAATGTTAATATCAGCTATCACAGGTTCATTATCTGTTCCTCAGTCATATCTCTCCACAATGGAAGTGCTGTTCATTACAGATAGGATACAGTGCAGTCCATAAACAATAGGGTGATTACATAACTACTGTTTTGGTTCTCCAGCACAGTGGAAGTACCAAACACAAATAAAACAATAGCCCTGAGGCTAGGATTAAGGTAAATGACATCTTTAACTCTTTCCTGCCTAAGAAGACCAGTTGAAGATATTAATAACAGGATAAAACTGTGTTTTGTGGTTATGATACATAGCAAATACATATACACATAATTTTAACCAGGAGAACACTTTTAACCTATTTCTGTACAATACAAGGACAAAAACTGTACAACTCATTGTTTCTGACACTGTATAGCTGTTATCTGTGAACATATGCTAAAGCACATTAGCAATTTTCTCCTTAATTAAATGTTTAAGATTCAGAGTTTCAGAGTGGGTTTAGTGGGAAACATTCTGTTCTAGAGTAACTTGCCATTTCACATCCCCAGTGGTAGTACCCTAACAGTATTTTGCCATGCTTTTCATTTTATTCAGCCACCTTTTGCTTCCTTACCTTCACCTGTCCTCACATCTGTCATCATCACTCATACTATCATAACCCCACCTTGGTATTGCTCCAATGCTCATAGTATTAGACATCCTTTCAAAATCTTCCTCGCTTTTCCAAGTTTTTGTTGCAGCTGGGAGGCCGAAGGACAGGATCTAGTAGTTAGTAGGATTGTTTTATTAGGAAGAACTTAAAGACAATAGAAAACATTGGCTGCAGACAAAGGAGTTTCAAAAAAAGAAAAAGCATAATAATAATAATTAATAATAATAATGATGATGGTAACTGCATGAAAAAAAAAGCTATACTCAGATAAAAGGAAACCTTGTTAGAAAGGCTACACTGGAATCTAACGCAGAAAAATGGAAAAACACTGGGCAAAAACGGAAGGTAAAAGATGCAAGACCGACAAAACTAGGGGCGAACACAAAGACTTTATAGAGGCAGATACGGGGAGAAACACACAAGAAACTAACAAGACATACCTGGGGATAAGTGACACATAGGGAGGAAACATATGACAGGAGGTGGTAGGGCAAAGATAAGGGATGCAAAGAAAACTAATGTGGGGAAAGTTGCAGGAGAGAGAACACGCTATTGGGCACACACAGAAGAGAGAACAAGCAAGGGGACATAAGAAAACATACTACAGAGACCAGAGAGAGGAGGGGGGGGGGGGGGGTGAGTACACCAGTGAGAGCAGGAGAACACACAGGAGAGCACCCCCAGGAGCCCTGAGGAAGTCACTGGGGCTAGGGACGTCACACTTTTCTTCCTTGTATCTTACCTAGGTATTCCTCACTTCCTGGATCTAGGGCAGCTGGGGGCCTAGTGGTTAGGATGTTGTCCCTGTAATCAGAAGGTTGTGGGTTGGAATCCTAGGACTACTTCATCACTGAGGGACCCTTGAGCAAAGTATCGTCCCTACACACTGCTCCCTGGGTGCCACTGCTTCAATTTGTGAGTGGGTTAAATGCAGAGAAAAAATTTCCCTCACACCCCGGCATGCTACTTTCCTTTCATTCACCTACTTACAACTTCATTATTTGTTGTTTTTAAATGTCAAATGTGTCAAATTGTGAATACAGCACACAGTGCGAATAGCACAACACTGTACTCTGTATTTAATCCATTCACCAAGTGAAGCAGCCAGCAGCCAGGAATGCAGCCACTTGCTCATGGGTCTCTCAGAGGTGCCACTAGCTGTCCTGGGTCTGACTCCACCACCTTCTGATCACAGGAGCAACTTCCTAAACACTAGGCCACCAGCTGCCCCTCATTACTTATTAATCACCTTTTCTTTTACCCCTCACATTCTTGTTCATTTATTTTCATGGGGCCGAATATTGATCATATTGATTATTTAAAAAAATTGTGGTTGGGTCCCCTCCGTAATATATGAGGAGAGAGGGAGGATGGTCAATTTGTCGTCAAAATATGTGTCGGAGAGATAGTCTATGATGTCATGGGTAAGGACGCTGCAAAGCGACAAAAATCGGAGAAACACAAACGTAAAGAAACAAACATACAGCAGAATCATAAACAGACTTCAAGACACTAGAGCCCAGATCAGTTATAAAAAGACGCGTTTCTCTGTTTGTAGTCATTTAATTAAAACGTGAACGCGGCTGCGTGCGCTTTCAGCCTTCATTACCTATAAATGTTTTTTTTCTAACAGACTTATTTTTCCAAGTAAAACCAACGTTTGAGTGTTTCCAAACACTGCATGTTTCTATTTCTTTTGCCCTCTCCTCAATGCATTTTCATCATTTTTCTCTTGTCTGCCTTTTATTTTCTCTCTTATTTTCCTTTGGTTAGTTTTCCTCATTTCTTTTACTTGTTTTTTACTTGTTTTCTTTTTGCTCAAACACGACTGAAGTAGCTCATGAAGGATTTCAAGATAAACTGCTGAGTATATTACTTTTTAATTACTCACATATTTAAAATGTGGATGGTACTAATATTTGGCATATTGCTTGTCTAGCCTCAGCAGAGTAAATTAGACAAAAATGTAATTTAATAATTGTTACATACATTTTAACGTATACTCAGATACATTTCCATATAAAAATAACTATAAACATTTTAGTACTTTCCAGAGAACACACCGAAAGTGTGTCTTGTGACGATGAAATACCGCTGTACTCAGAGGCGGGAGGTTTGAAAGTAGCCAATCTGAGACGTTATTTATTTCTCCTTGCTGCTGATTGGCTAATATTACTTTTTTTATCCTAAAAATAATTGCAAAATTGGTAAAGTTACTTTTTCCTACTCACAGAAGAAAATGGCAATAAAAAGGCTACAGCAGTGGGTAAATCCCCAGATTAGCTGGACAATGCTTTAATTAGCTTAACTCAGTGCCCTGTTCTTTAGTAAGACTCCAGCTGGAAATAATTTTGTAAACTACTCAGACAGCTGTATCATCTACTTTTGAACAATTATAGCAAATGTGTTGGTGAGTGTGATTTATGGTTATTATGCATTTTAGAATGTTCTGCCTATTTTTCACTACTGATCCTGAACTTCCAAACATGCTACAGACCCTCTCTGTTTTTGCATATCAAACAACAGAAAATGAAACAAAGACAAACATATACGTAACTATTACATCAACTGTTTTTTTTTTTTTATGCAACCATCAAACACTTCATGTTGGGCGGTCATATAAAAAAAAAACATACGCTGAAGTGTCCTTTATTTTTGAACATGTAATATATGTTTATATTACAGTGTATTTCATGTATGTATGTAATGGTGAACAAAGTTTTTGACACGTTAGATACTGTCACGTCGCTGGGCCTTTTCCCAAAGATTAAAGGCACAACGGCAAGATTCCATACTGAGATTTCACTTTATTATAAATCAAAACAAAACCAGGCTCGAGGACCGAGACAGTACAAAGAAACCTGGATGTACTATGACTTAACATACAGAGTACTGCAACAGACGGTTACAGACAGAGTATGGCTGTCTGTGATGGAGTTAGACAGAGTATGACGGTGGACAGACAACACAGGTCCACCTAGACTGAACTTAAATACCTAACATAAGACATGATCAACCAATAACAAAACATAATCACTTAATCTTGAGTAGACCAGCAGCTGGAACCCATCTTACGACTATTACCCAGCTGGTGTACTTAGGATGTCACAATAAGAGCCCCCATTGGCCGCTGACCAGATGTCACAGATACATGTAATAGTCAAGAATAAATGCTTCTCTAAGTAGTTCTGTTTTACCATAAATTAAACATAATTTCAAAAGGGAAAAGAAGAAATTCATGACAGGAGTCAAGAGGCCAATGCGAGTCTACCAAAAATTTTGCCAAGTTTAATAAATTTGACTGTGCAATAAAATTATGAAATGTGGTAGTCTGTGAATGTGCTTCACTTCACTGTAATGTGCCGTAGATTCACTATCAAGAAAGAACTGGAAATAATGTAGTAATATGTTAGCCAATATTGTTCATCATCTAAAGCATAATTACATACTTAGCTAAGTTTGAACTGGACTGAAAAATGTCATCAATCTGTGCTCTGTAATTTTTTGCATGATTTAGTAACTGGCTATAATAGATAATTATGAAAGTATGAAAGCATTAAATTAAACCCAACTTCAATTCGTAGACCAGGTCTGTCCTTTGATGAAGTGATCTCTTTTATGATGATCTCGTTTCAGCCATTTCTTAGAGTGTAATAAGACAAATGAGACTTTTAAACAGTTTGATTCAAAATTATTTCCCACTATAAACATTTTAACCAGTTAGACCAAACTTATTCGGAGCGTGTTAGCTTCAAGGAAAGGCTTTCAGATTTAAGATCGGTGATTGGATGGCTAAGATATATAACAGATGAAAATAAATTTGAATGGGCTAGATGGAAAGGGTTAATTGGGTAGAATGTACATTTATATTTCCTTCACATAGAGCAAAAAGTGTCTGTTGCTGCATCAGTAGAGCAAACTGTTGATTCTAGATGTAGAATTAGGTTCTAGAATATCACTGGTATTGACAGAAAAACCCAGAAGCTAAAACCAGGATGTCATCATATGGCTGAAATAACAGCATAAATCAATCAAAAGCAACCAAAACTCTGTGGTCTATGACTAAGAGGTAATAGCAAACAACTTGCCAGACCACAGAACATCAGAGAAGAATTGTCGAAACGAGCAGCCCAATGATAGAATGCCTCAGAAGATGTGAAGATAGAAAGCCTTAATGACTAAAATGGATCTTCAGATTTGAAGGTGTATATAAATGAAGATAAACCTGTGCCATAATGATGAAATGAGAAAAAAAGTGAGGGGAAAAAAGTACCACACATGAAGCGAAGCCTATCACCTGATCTGTGAAACATGGCTGCCATGAGATTTGGTTCATTTATCTTAGTTGATGTCAAACTACAAAACTTGAACAAAGCCGCAGCAGACAATGGTTCACCTTGCATCATGACAATGACCTGAAACATACAGCAGCGTAAAAAAAAGGCAAAAATGTTCAGTGTCTCAGCTTTTATCTTTTATAGGTGCATGTATTGAACTGAACAGCTTTGCCTTAATTTTTAAGAACTGCTGAGAATATTTCTCCTAATTTTCAAATAAAAATATTAATGTATCTTTTAAGCATCATTTTAAAGGAACTGACAATTTATCAAAATGAGAGAAATGATGCAGCGTTTACAGAACTTACAAAACAAATGTTAACAAAATGACAATAATGACCTTCTAGTAAATAGACCTTCTAGGAACTTCTAGTAGTGTTTCACCATCCAACTGGTCTGACTGTGAGAGGAGAGTGTTGATTACAGCAGTGATTTTATACTTTTCCTCATTAAATAAAATGTGATTCAGCTGATCACTAATCACTAATAACGCAGAATGAGGTTACTGTGAAGAAGTTTAACAGACACTGGCATGAGATGGTTGTCATCCTCACAGAGATGTTGATTTAATAAGAAATAAATTGCAGGTTCTCTTATTTTTTCTGGAGCTGTATATGCTACTGTGCATGCTGCCATGTAGCTTTTCAGGGTGAAAAAGTCATGCAATTTGGGTCAATCATCTTGAAGACCTGTCATAAAAGGACACTTAATATTTCTACTGGTAGCTGTTTTTTCAAGCCAGATTAGATTTTGGTGAGTTTTGTGAATCAGTGTTTTCAGGACTGTTTCCACTGAGCAGGTGGCATTTATAAGTATAATTTCCTAAAAGTTTGTATCCCACTGAGCTGATGAAAACCTATGCATGGAGTTGCAAACAGACAGAAGTACAGATAGCTGTAATGTCTCAGGGTGGCTGCCGTTAAAGGCAGCCTTTCAGTAAGGGTGTTTTTGTGTTGGTCACGTTCCACAGGTGTGGGTTTGTTTTCAGGGTGGCTCCTGTAGAGGCAGCCTTTACGTTTAATTGTATGTGTGGCTGCGTCCGAAATCGCATACTACTCGAGTAGGTACTACATTTGAGTTAGAACGTACTGCTCTACCGTTAAAACAGTACATTCTATACAGTATGAATGAGGGCAGTATGAATGGAATTCGGACGCACTACATCCGCTGTGTTTATGTTGTCACGTGTCGTGTGTCGTCACTACAGCGCGTTATTTTTTACCTTTACAGAGGGCATTTTCTCGCAAGTGTAATTTAACCACAATGAACGTGTAATTTAACGTTTTCCTTAAGGTTCTTACACTTCAAAAGAGCCGCGTCTCCTTTTTCCGAAATTTTTTGAATAAGCCGCCGTCTCTCCCGCTGCCTATTATGGAATAGTGCAGTATCCAGCGACTATCTACTACAGAATACGGCTGAAAGCAGTAGATCATCCGGGAACTTCTCGCCTACTGTTTTTCCAATACTATGAATTCGGACATACTACTCACCTCGCATACTGTTTCCGCATACTATATAGTAGGGAAGTATGCGATTTCGGACGCAGCCTGTGTGTTGTGTGTGCGTCAGGTGTAGGCTTAACGATCAGACATAGCAGTTTTAGTTGTAAAGAGATCAGGTTACAGGTGCAAGCATGTGTGTAGAAATGCCTACAGGTGTGCTCATTAGGAGCCCAGTGTGTGTGTTGAGTGAGTGAGGACAGCTGGGCTCATTAGGAGCTAGGTGGGCAGGGCATGTGACTGGCTGCGAGTAAGGTTAAAACCTGGCTAGTCCAGAGACTCAGTGCGTGGTCACCGAAAGATAACATCTAACCCCAAGATCTTACCAAGCTTCTTGCGGTTCTGGTAGAGTGCTGTAGGGTCCAGTGAAGGTTTACCGTAGGAAAATCTATCTCAAGTCAGGTCACGTCAGAAGGACTATGTAAACGTGTCACCCTGTGGTTTATGCTGTGCTGTAAGAGTCAGGTATGAGTGAGTGAGGACTGTGCGCTGAGTTCTATTCCTCTAGAAAAGCCACTTGGACAAGAAGGACTAAAAGCTTTACACCAAGCTGAGAAGGATCTCAGAGCTGAAAGGAGAGCGAGTGGAACGTGTCTCTATCAGTGAGAGGTACGGAGAAGAGAAGCCCGATTGGTACAGAGCAGTCGAGAGCCAGCTGCTATCCAGAGTGGGGTCAGTGGGCTAGGAGAACCTGCTCTGAGCGTTCCAGGTTTAAGGCTGGCTTCGAGGGAACTGAGGATTGCCAAGGAGAAGGATACTCCACGAATACCCGGCTCCTCTGAGTTGAAAGTGTTTTGTGTTGGACTTTGAGTTCTCTTTGCAAAATTACTAAATTATTGTAATGTGCATCCATTGCATTACAGTTTTATGTATATTTGGTTTTAAGAAGGTTTATCTTTATTGCAAGCAATTATATGTGTACTGTCAAGCATTTTTTTCAATGTTTAAAAAATGATTACAGCTGGTTTACAGCATTTTGTGCATCTCCTTAGCTAAAACATGTTTAATGGGTTCTGGCAGTAGATGAGGAGGGACATATTAGTTGTTGTCATTACCTCTGCCACCACTAACTACAATCCTAATGTTGATAAAAAAAACTTAAAATACAAATTTGCTGTGGTTACCCCTTAAATATCCTCAGTGCTCACCATGCGGCATTTGAACAAGAGGCTACAGTTGTCTATGGCACAACATATTGCTGTATATTTATACAGGATCCCCCTATATTGGAGACATTTTGAACTGTAACCGCAATTTTTTGTAAAATTATCTTTTAAGGAAAATTTTGAAAACAAGTATTTGAGCAGTCAATCAGAAACACCAAGGCTTGTAAAATGCTGTTTAGGCCCACCCTGTTCAATTTAGATATAAATATTTTCAAATGAATGTGGCCTTTCATCATATAGTCACAACTTCCTTGAAAATCTGATGCACTTGATCATGAATGTAGGTATGGTAATACTACTGAAAGCGTAATTTAATTTGCTAGTTTGGAACACTCAAGACATAGACAAATACTACAAAGAAAAGACACACAGCTGCACAAACAAAGCCCAGCCCACAAGGCCAACATTTACAGTTCCAGTTCCAGTTGGATTTTAATTCAAAACCCTTTTATCCTACAGGCAAACACTTTTTTAAGACTGAGGTTGAACCGAAGCCCTCAGCATGGGAAGGCCCTAACAACATGAATGACAGTGGCAAACTCTTAGCAGTTTTTCAATATTTTCTCTCTTAGTTGTTAATTGCTATTACTGAGAACTAATTTAGGGAATTCATTTACATGCTTTTTCTGTTTGTCCTTCTGTACATGCTGAAAAATCCCACAAGCCTCTTCAGTCTGAAAAAATCAGCCCACACTGTGCAATAAAGTCAATGTTGTTCGACTAATTAATTTTTTCTACATTATAAATCCAGTAGGTGTTATTATCATTTATACATTGTTTATTACCTGCCCAGTGCATGCAAGATATTTGATCCCATTCAGGGGTCAAATGAAATATTTTCCTAGCATACCATTTAACACTAAAATTTAATTGCCTTTCCATTTTATATAAAAATGCCTTTTTATATAATGACCTTCTGAAATGCATCATTTAATCTTAGTAAGAGATAATGAAATAAATAAATTAGCCAAATTTGAGCAAAACAAAGCATTTTAGGGGCCCACTTGGTTCAGTTTAAACCAGTTTTTGCATGCTTCCTCCGAATAGCATTCTTTAAATGTGTTCATTCATTTGGGTCACAATCAGATAATCTCAGATGGATTTATAGATTTGAAGGCATAGTAACATTAATTCGTATGCTGTACTCGTAAAGTCTTATATTTTTTGGACATATTTTTAACTTGAACAATTGTAGAAAAACTACAAACATTCAAGAAAGGATTTTGACTCCAATCTCATGTTTTGGGTTAATCTGTAAACATTGCTCTATAGGTAGATCAGGTAAATCAGGTATTTCTGGGTAGATGCCCATAAAATTCACCTAATGTCCATGTTTACTGTCTGGATTATTTACTGTCTGCTGAAAAAGTGCTTGTCAGGGGAATTAGAAAAAAAATAATAAGCTGAGCAATTCTAAGAGGCTGCATAAAATACAAAGGTAAGATATTTATGAATAACATAATGATAATGATGGATGGATGGATGGATGGATGGAGGGATGGATGAATAGATAGAAATGCAAACACATACATAGGTACAAAACTTAAAGCAACATTTTGTCATAACAAGTGCCAGACTAAAGAGGGCAGCATTGCTCTTGAGTTGTGTTTAACCGTCCGCTAGATCAAACAGCGTCAATACTATTATATCTGCAACAGGGGGCAACATCACCTTGAAAACCAAATGTTTGTTGGGCTTTGTGTTATTTCCATTACTGATTACCGTTTGATGCTGAAGCTTAACCTACAATACAGGCTGAAGGTTTTAAGATTAGAATGAAAAACAATATTGCACTCTGATATAGGCACTACTTCAGTGTCATAGGCAACAGCTTCAGTTCAAAAACTAAAAGAGAGAGAGTGAAATAGTGTAGTAAATGGAGAAGAAATGATGCGAGAAAGAAAAGTGATCTTTATGAAAATACATGGGAAAGGAACATGAAGCTTATGAAATTATGCGGGAAAGAAAAAAGGATCTTTAGGGCTGTGTCATTTCAGACCATAATTTTGAAAGTGATGAGACAGGATTGGGACACTGCTTCAATAGTCTTAAAACCTTAATTTTGGGGACATTTCGGGGCAGTTATTAAAGAAAGCCATATATGACAGCAATCTGAATGTCAGAGATGATGGATGGGGTAATTTCAGCATGAACTGGAGTGTGATAAACTAATGATTAAAATTTCATGAGGATAAAAGAGGCATTCCAATACATCTATAAAAGGCCAGTATCGGCAACCTTACTCTCTATTCAGGTCACTTGGGATGACTTTGCCAGGAGAATGGTAATACATGGGGAGCAGAAAAAGCTGAATTAGCATAACTTTTGCAATGTTTACTAAAGTAAATGTGATTATAAAAGCCTAATTCAGATATAAAGGTATGCTCTCAGTGTGCAGTCCATTGCATTAATCTAATTTTTATTTGACACAGCAGAAAGCAGAGCAAATAGATTGTCTCTAATCATAATTAATCCAAGGGGGTACATTTGGGTGTCACCCAAGCCCCAATTATCACACCCAGCGACAGGGAGTCTATCTACTGAAATGTATAAACAAACAAATAGGTATTCTCTTCATTTCTTTCTCATTTCTACTCTTCACCTTACTCAAACAATCACATCAGTCATATCAGCTGTGGAGGAAGGGCCCTCTTCCACACAGTGGAAAGATCAGAGAGGAGGGGTACAGTTGCAGTGCTCTTTATTTCAGCTAACCCTGAAGAATATCAAACACACTGGATGTGTTCTTTTATTTAAAAAACTTTTGATATAATAAATTTAGAGGGTCAGATCTGGAGAAGATTCTGAGAGAAGGAGTGCCAGTATGCTCTGTTCTATTATATTTGATCAAAAACCAAAAGTGCTGGCAGAGAGCAGAACATGGCAGATAATAACAACTGGTGCCAAAGATGGACTGACAACAAAGGACTGTGTTGTTAGTTTAATTAGCCATCGTTGTTACTTCATTTAGCAGATCCACTCTCTTCAAAATAAAGGTGTCCAAAAGGGCCTCGTTGGTTCCTTAAGGGTGGCATTCACATGATGCCACATTGGGTGTGTTTTAAGCATTTGACTGACACAAGACAGCCATTTCAGTGAATGTGAAAGACAGACATTTGATAAACTAAAATACAGGGGTCCCCGAGTGACAACAATCTCCACATACGACTCTCACTCAGCTTACACCGTTAGCTTCATACTTACATGTGTGAACTATTTTGATTGTACATGGCAGAAGAATTTGCAGTAATGCAGCAAATGAGTTATGGAGTTTTCCTTTTCATTTTTCTGTGGCTTAGTTTTGTTTGAATGATTTTACAATTGTGTTAGGATTGGAAAATGATATAGGCTAGAGTGTGTTTCAATTTACACCAAAATTTGGGTTACATCATTATCGAAGGAACAGGTCTGTGGCAAAACTTGAGGACTCCCTGTTTATAATTAAAAATCTCTTTTCAGGTCTAGATTGAGGTAATCTTTGTGTTGAGTATATGGCACTAGATGCTCTGAATAGACAGTAATAGCTTGCTTTAAAAAAAAGCCTACAAAGTATTTTGTAAATGCCATAGAAAGACTCGATTCAATCCAGTTAAATTCTATTTTATTTATATAGAGCTTTGTACAACCAAGTTATCACACAGCAGCTTTACAGAATCCAGGTCCGAGCCCCTGGTGAGCCAGCCAAGGGGGACAGAGGCAAAAACTCCTTAAGCTGGAGGAAGAAACCTCACGAGGAACCAAAAGGGGAACCCATCCTCCTTTGGTCAACTCAGAGGGAAAGACAATTGAAAGACAAACTGATTTTCTAAAGAAGACTGATTCTAAGGAGCCATGTTTAGAAAGAGATTTGTTAGTCTGAAGAACATTTACAAGGTGTAACGAACCTCTGCATAATGCGAATGATCTTTACCAATTTAAAGATTCTTCCTAGAACCTTCTGTGGAGGTTATTTTTTTCTTGCTCTAACACACCTACTGGGAGCAACACCAACTTCTATTCTATGGCCTGATGCAAAGAATGCTGTCTGACACCCTTTTTTAAGTGGTGGAGAAGACTGTCGATGACAGATGGCCCTTTTTTTGTGGTGCCCAGAAGAAAAGTGAGTGCTTTTTGAACTTTAAATTAAAAACAAGTGATGCATTTCACAGGTGTGCTTTTCAGCCATGGGGCCTGTTGCTCCCAAGACGATCTTATAAACACTCCCTAAATCAATATTTCCTGACCTTGTTCCTGATTGCATCTATACACCTGATCCAACTAATCAGTTACCTAACAAGACATTTGTGAGTTCAAGTAGTCTTTGTGTAAAGAGCAGGAGGCCAGAGTTGAAAACCACCTCCCTAAATAAATTTCATCCAAATTAATTAGATGGTTCTTTAAAGGAGTGCACCAAATGTCTCTGCTGCATCTGTAGTGTACAGTTTCTTACCACTGTTAATAATTTGTTAAATAAAACATTGTTATAGTCCAGTTTATTTCAACTATTTTTTTTATATATATTAGAATTTATTAATATTCCAATTTATTATTGTATGACTTGGACACAGTCTCTTGAGGCTAGACAAACAATGTGCTAAATGTTATTAACATCCTATCATAGGAAAAATATGTGTAATTTTTTTGGTACAGCAACGGATGCGTCACACAACTGTAGCCGCAAGGAGAAATAAACAGAGGTCTCGGATTGGCTACTTTCAAACCTCCCGCCTCTGAGTACAGCGGTATTTCATTATCCCAAGACACACTTTCGTTGTGATCTCTGGACAGTACCAAAAAATATATAGTTATTTTTATATGGAAATGTAGCTGAATATACATTATTGTTTATGTACCAAATTTATTAAATTACATTTTTGTCTAATTTACTCTGCTGAGGATAGACAAACAATATGCTAAATGTTAGTAACATCCTATCATAGGAAAAATATGTGAGTAATTAAGAAGTAATGTTTTTGGTGAGATACTTGAATGCTTATGTGCTGATGTTTGTAATTGATCTGTCAACAAGGAAGCTGAACAGTCAAGACAGTCTAATTTTAGTCAGAGGATTCTATTTGTAGCCTTCTCAAGTTACTTACTGTTATGGCCTCCCCTGCATCCCTACACAAACCATTCATTTTTCCCTATCCACTGGGTTGTTTAACCATCTTTTTGTTTACTGTTCATTCCTGCATCATTTGCATTTGTGTTTCTGTGTACAATAACCCTCAGCCATGTTGTTGTGTTGTGGTAAAAAAGAAATGCTTAAAAATGCCTATTTTGATAGTGTAAACCCTAAATATGCCCCCAAATTTGCTCCCAGAATATTTTTCAATTTCATTTTAAATTAATAAGTGAAATAAACCCGTATCCCCACTGTACAGTTTACACTAAACTCCAGCAGTGCTAGAATGTAAATACCGATATAGATTGTACTGTAATTCATGCATGTGTGTTTTAATTGGCATACGCAGTAATAGATTCATTTAATTTACAGTAACAAAAATTCAGGGCTTTAAGAAGAACAAAAGGAAAAACATGAGAACTCTCGAGACGCTCCAAGGGGGATCAGCAGTCAGCACCAAAAAAAAAATAACTACTTTTAAACCTCCCAACTCTGAGTACAGTAAGGGATGCGTCACAGGGCTGGAGAAATAAATAGAGCTCTAGTATTGGCTACTTTCAAACCTCCTGCATCTGAGTACAGCGGTATTGCAAGACGCACTTTCAATGTGTTCTCTGGACAATACCAAAACATTTATGGTTCTTTTTATATAGAAATGTAGCTGAATTTACGTTAATATTTCTGTAAGAAAATTATTAAATTATATTTTTGTCTAATTTAGCACAAACATACGAACATTTATATATTGCCACAAAAAAGGGTTTATGTTAGGGTGGTGCTTGTTGCCGGTTCTCTGTTGTGGTCACTGTCACACACCATCACACTTAACATCGTTTTATTCAAACTGATTGCGGACAATGAATCATTTCAAAAATCTCTGTTATTGTGTGTGACAGAAAGAATAACGTTGGACTGTTATTCCTACGCAGAGTTGTGAAGGTGCTCAGGATGAAAATTTGGACTGGGAGTTGATTCCAAAAGGAACTAAGTTTCCAAACATTTGGGAATTGAGAGTCGACTCCAAAGTTTTGGACTTGATTCCACAGAGAAATATTGAGGTTCACCCTCATCTGTGCATACATAGACCATAAAATATATTATTTTGATAAAATATATTCTGTTGATTATATTGTATTGTATTCTATTTTGAATGTACCATTTAAAAAACAAAACTATTGTTTTTTCATAATCTTTAACAGTAATGTGGTGATTTGTCTGCCTCAAAAACATCTTCTGACTTCTGACAGGAAAAGTCTTTTTAGATTCATGTTGATTGTAAGCACTGCTGTGATAATGCTGTGCCATGCTGTGCCAGTACTACGCTCGCAGGGGATGTATTTGCATATGATGACAGGATAGACATGTTTATAGAAATGCAAGTAAAATATGTTGAGGTACTTTGTTTTACAGACTACTTTAGGTACATTAATGAGAATACCAAAAACAACACTTTTTGCCACTATAGACTAACACATCCCCCTATGCAGTCCCTATTAGCTAAAATATTGAGAAGCTGAAAATATCAGACAACGCATCAGCTTCATCCAATCCAGCAGTGACATAGAGAAAAATATGAGCAGCATGTTGAAATGGTCTGCTATTGATATCACAGCTCTTCTGGAAATAGTTCTGCTTCTTAAGCCATCTACTTGCTGTCTAGACACACAACCCACAGTCTTTTTCAAACGTTCTATTGCTTTTGAAATTCTGCAAATTGTGAAAGTCTCTCTTTGTTCAGGGATGTTTCCATCATCAGTAAAGAGAGCTGTTGTACAGTCCCTCCTGAAAAAGAGAATCCACGCATAACAATTATTGGCTTGTTTCAAAGCATTGGAATGGAAATCAAAAAAGTCGTTTCAATTCAGATGGCTACTTCAGTTACTTTCATGCTGGCTTCCATCAACAACATAGTTCTAAATCTCTAAAAAAAGATTTAAAATCATATTTGAATACAGACTCAGGTAAAATCTTGCTGGATCTTCATGCAGCTTTTGGTTGATAAAATACTGCTGGACAGATAGGAAAACTGAGTTGGGCACTCAGGAATGGAGTCCGACAAGTATCTATTCTTGGGCCACTGTTTAACCTATACGTGCTTCCTCTCAGTCAAATTCTCCAAGTACAAGATGGTTTATCATGGCTATATTGATGACACTCCATTTAACACCAAATCATTTCAGTTCAATAGACTCATTGTGTGTGTGTGTGTGTGTGTGTGTGTGTGTGTGTGTGTGTGTGTGTGTGTACCTCAAAAAATTAATAGGCTGGATACAGGTAAATGTTTTCCAATAAAGAAAGACAAGACAGAGATAGTGCTCTTTGGAGAGAAAGAAGGAAGATCACTGCACATCTGGAATCTAGGTCAATACAAACTACAATCCTTGGCAAAAACCTGCACTCATGGATGGGGATCTTAGTTTCACTGATCACTGAACAAAATCCTCATTCTGGCATCTCAAAATCATAGCTACGGTCAGATGCATTGTGTCATTGAAGATTTGTAGAAACTCATCTGTGCCTTTATATCCTGTAAAAAAAGAAAAAGAAATAAAGAAATAAATAAAACTATATGGAAAAAAATAAATCTCAGACTTAATGGGTCACTGTTCTGACTTCTAAGATTGACAGCAGCATTTACTACCCAAGAGCTGTCCATCAACCTCCATTGTACTGGACTCCAAATCCAATTTTCAGTTCACCTTCACATTTTATGTACTTCATGCATTTACTTCTCCCCTTGAGATATATGAGCTGTAACTGAACAATCAGGTGAGTGTGTGTGCGTGTGTGTGTCTGTGTTTGTGTGTGTGTGTGAAAACATCGTGTGCCAATTCATGACCCATGCAGACAGGTAATGCACAGTATTAATAGAGAAACACACATATTACTAGACAAATATAACAAATTTCATATTTGGCAGACTTCACCGTGTGTTAGCACAACACAAACCAATCTGTACTGAACTCTGTACATAATGCAGAGTCAATAAATCTCTCTGTTCTATTGCTCACCAGTACACTCCTTTCCAGCACTGCGATTCATCATCTCGTGAATAACTTTAGTTAACTGCTTTGCCTTCTAGGCTTTGGATGTGTAACAACCGATTACAGCAATGTTTGCGTTTGTCCTGCACCCACAGTTAAGTTTTACAACAAGCCCGAAGTCCAACTTGCTCTTGTCATTCCATACCTGCACCCTGGCTCCGTCTTTCATTTTGCTTGCTTGCCTTGTAAACGATTTGTCTCTTGAAATCTTGGTGAAGATGAAGATTGGAGAATATTTTGTTGTAAACTGTGCGATTGTTTATTGAGTCTGCGAGTGAAAGGTGAGGCGCCCTTTTCTTCATTAACATATTTTTCATCGAAAGGGATTTGAGAAGAGATTTAGTCAGACCGATCGTGCAAGGATAACACCGCAAGTAAAAAAGATATGTTTTTATGCACGTAATGTAATACATTGCCATTTATGTTTTGGCCTTATTTAGCCCTTTTTTTTTTAAAACCATCTCACATGAAATTGGTATAATAGCTCAGGCTGGATGTAATAATCACACTGCTTCATAATTTTGTGTCCCTACCTCTAGCTAATGGTAGAGACACAAAACAGGGCATTCATGCATAACCTCATTTACAACAAACCATACTCACAGACATCAGTACTAAAGCACAGCAAGCATTTTATCCATCAAAAAACTCATTATAATATATACTTTTTTCTTTTCAGGCTAACT
>JBBJLR010000040.1:14699252-14720117 GCA_037577145.1 Brachypetersius gabonensis | reverse complement strand
TCTCTCTCTCTCTCTCTCTCTCTCTCTCTCTCTCTCTCTCTCTCTCTCTCTCTCTCTCTCTCTCTCTCTCTCTGGGACTTAATAATCTGCTTATTTTAATAGCTCCTTTGCTTATCACTGCGTTGAAACCCAAGAGGAAAGTGCTTTAGATCTGCAGCTTTTTTTTTTAGCTCAGGGACGAGCTTCCAAGCCACTGATACAGAGTATAAGAGAATTATTTCAGTTCTCTCTTAACCCGCCTGTACAGTCCTTAATGTGTTCAGGATACCTCACTTTGAAACACCTGTTCTTACATTTAGTTTAATTATTTCTTTTAAATCTCGTGAGCCATTATTATTACTTAAATGTTTTTTTTCATTCTTTAACTAACTGGATGCTGGAGTATCCCAGGCCAGGCACGTTCATGAAAAACACATTCATGTACACAGTCATCCCTAGGACAATTTAGCAGCTCCAGTTCACCTGACATACATGGTTTTGGATTGTGGGAGGAATCTCCCAGAAACAGGGAGAACATGCAAACTCCACACAAAAAAGACCCTGACCATCCCCAGACGGCAATCGAACCCAATATGAGGCATCAGCGCAAACCACTGCACCACCGTGCTGGCCTTAATAACATCTTAACCCCAAACATTGTCTGTATTGCACTTTTAGCAAATTGCCGGCAGGTGCATGTATGCAATTAGCAGCCCTGAGAATGGCTTGGCAACTGAGAGATGTGAAGTACGACATAAACGACCTGAGTGAAGCCAATTTTTGGCAGAGACCGGAATTGCATGACAAATTAATTCTAAGCAGCTTTTTCTGCTTTCCCCCCCTTCACTCTCTCCTTCATGCTCACTCTGCTTTTCCCATCCTCTTATGCCTCAATTTTTTATCCCTCAGTAGCTTTCTGTCTGCTTCTCTCCACCCCACTATTTCACTAGATGCCTCTTTTTTTTCCCCCACTCTCCCTCTGGCCACTCCCCACATCTACGCCTCTATCTTCTCTCTTCTACTGCTCTTCCAGCATCCCTGGTCTCTTTTTCATCACCCTTCTGTTTCTCCCCTCTTCTCTGTCTTCTCTTTTATTCCATTTCTTCTCTCCACCCCATTCCTTCTCACTGTCTACCTTAAGACATGAGCAGAAATATACTGTATTCACAATATGACATTTCAACCATATACACAGTAAGCAGTGAAATGAAACAACATTCCTTCAGGACCATGGGGCAAAAAAAGAGCAAAAATACAATAATTTACAAGACATTAGTGCAGTTCAGAGGAGCAATAACAGTACTAGTGTGAGTAAATACAGTATAATGACATACTTTATTACTCTTTTTGTATGTATACAATAATTAAATTGTGGTAATATTCTGTATATTTTGAGTCATTTGTTAGGAGGCTGAAAAAAATGAACATGATTAGAGTTGTAGATGATCTTAAAGAAGGCTACATAGCATCAAGAATGAACGTACAGTGAAATGAATATTCAGAATGCCTCGATCTCCAGCATTACAATACCAATTGCATAGCTTTTTTACTACCACATCATAACTTTTGAGCGATCCTTAGCATTAGTCATTGACACTGCACTGCACTGGCGCCTCGCTTGTCTTGGAGGATGCATTTTCTAGCATTCTCCCAGAGTCATATACAGTGAGAGGAAAATTATGAAAATTTCTTAAAAAGCTGACATCAATTTGGCAGGTAAATCCAAACCTTTGACATATGTCCTCATTCACTATTCCTTTTTAGTACCAGTACTGCATAATTCATTACTCAGTTACTTTGTTCTGATTTCTAAAAGCGACGAAAGTGTGATTAAAGCAAGGCAGCAATACATTTTAATCAAGCGTAAATCATAATAAAATCTGCCATGAAAACATCACTCCTTGATGAACTGATTACTACAAGACTATTCATTCTGATTCACAGGGTAACGTGACGTTCTCGTGCTCTGAGTCACACCCGGTCGCTGTGACATTTTTGAATTCCACAGCCAGTTTTCTGTCTCTGCCCGCTGAGCTTGGCTTGGAGGGGCTGTCCGTGCGGCTGCATTTTCGAACATGGAACCGGGACGGCCGACTCTTCATTGCCCCGCTGACCCACGGCCCCAAGCCCACATCTGTCATCCTGCAGCTCAGTGAGGGGTCACTCCTTCTGTCCCTCCGAGGACCTCCACAGCACACTGCTCAAGTCTCTGCTGGTGAGAACAGCGATCATTCGCCTACAGTAATCCCACTGAACAAACAGCTTTTCATGAAACCATGCCAAAAACCATTCCAACTCCAGCAGGACAGTAAAGAATGCAAGTGAAAAGTGAAAATCTGGTCATACGTGAACACACCACAGCACACAGTGTGAACAGCACAAAATACTTCCTCTGCATTTAACCCATTCACCAAGTGAAGCAGGGGGCAGCCATGAACACGGCGCCCGGGGAGCAGTGTGTGGGGACAGTACCTTGCTCAGGATACCTTAGAGGTCCCTAGCGGTCTTAGGAATCGAACCCAGACTTTCTGATCACAGGGCGAATGCCTTAACCACTAGGCCACCAGCTGCATGAATGTGGTGAATAATGAACCACATATATTTTTCCCACAATAGATCATATACAGTAAATCAAGATGTGAAAGGTGTTTAAGGGCAGCCAAAAGAAAAACCGCAAGGGAACAACACTCTTTTCCATGTTCACATGGTAACATGCCACATTTTCATGACATCTGATGAGTAATAAACAAGAAGTGCCACATAATCAACTGTCAGCACAAATCATTCTTATTAAACTTCCCACACTGGGCTGCCTTAAATACATTTAATTAGGGCTAATTATGTCCATCATAAGCTCAAAGCATGGTATGACATATCGTGACACAAAGATATTATTGTCATTTTATCCAGGTCTAATTGTGCTGTTTTCATGTTTATTCTACATCCATTGACGCTGATGTACTATAATCATGTTCATGGTTACCCAACACTCATTTGCACATTTACACTGCATCTTTTTTGTGATCACACACATTTTTTTTTAAATAATTGTGGGTTTTTTTCACAATATAAAATGTGCTTGAAAAATTCCTGCTGAACAAAAAAGGAAATAGAGTCACCTGGTGAGAGTATAATTTATTTTACAGGCATAATCATTTCTGTTGCTGCTAATGACTGTTTGAATGGGGTTCATTTTTAAATGGGGTGATTTGGACCAATGTGAGCTGAAATGGAATAAATGACGATTCATTTTTCTTGCCACATGTGTAAGCTAGGCGTGCTACAAGCCAACCCCCATCCATCAAACTTCCTGAACATTTCTCATTTTTTCTCCAGACCACAGTTTACTAGACAGTGATGGGTGTGGAGAAGTTCACTGCTTCTACTTGTAGATACTTGAAAAAAAAAATATTTCCACACTCACTTCAACTAATCAAAGTTTGGAGATATATTTAATCCTCCACTCCCCTCGCCCCAGCCAGTCATCGACTCAAAGCCTTTGCAGTAGTCTAATCTTGACTCAGGACTCAGGATTAGAACTCTATTACTTAATCCTGTGAGAACCCGACCATTGCTGCCCACTTTCTACTTGGTTGAATGGCCTAAATCATTAATAGTTTAATGAACTGTTCTAAGCAATTCTGAACCATGATAGTCCATTTCTAATATTCAGACCAGCATGTATTTTTTCTGGTTATCAGGGCAGAGTTTATGTGATGGACAGTGGCACTCAGTAGCAGTAGAAGTCAAAGGTCAGCAGGTATACCTAATCCTGGACAATCAGAAGCCAATGGTCATGGAAATTGTTCGTCGCACCCTAAGCCTACAGAAGACAACCATCTTTCTGGGAGGTAATTTTTTAATAAAAATGCTATAATGTGTTATGCTGTGGACTGAAATGGGAGAATTACTTTCCACATATTTGACACTACTGAAGACTGATTACATCCACATAGAAACTGTACTTTTCATGTAAATATATGCTGAGGCATGTTAAGAATGTCTAAAATGTGAAACATATGTGAAACATAAATATAACCTTTATTTTAACGCCTTTACAAATACAGTAAATATAATTGTAGCCCATCATTGCCTAAATGTTCTGTTCTATTTATAAATACCTCAGTAAATGTCTGTTTGAAGTATCAGGCATATCTAATATTGGGTTTTTTTTGTTGTTATATCTTTGAATCAATAATCTGGCGATGCCAATTTGAATACAATAGATATTGAGAAAAATAGAGGAATTTCATAAACTTAATAATACATTTCTGTGGTATCAGAACCCGTTTTTTCTGTTTTTATTTTTAGATTATCATTTAAAATGCCACATGCTCTTCATACTGTGTGAACATTACAAATCAAATGCATTGATAATAATGTTCCACAATTACTCGTAATAAAATGTTTCATTAACACACACCAAGGCCGTTTTCCTTCCTCTATAAAATTTCATGGATATATGCATAGAAGCACATTATCACAGCATTCTGACGGCTTTTTATCGCTTCTATCTAAACAGTAGAATACACTGTACAAATCAGCCTTGATAATCCGTCTAATTTCAAATGTACATATCTTTTTATTATTACTGTTAGTTATTAATTAAAAATAGACCAATTACATTTTTATATTATGGAGATTTTACTTCCCATGGTTGGCTCTTAACTTTTATTGCAATATTACTTTAAATAGTTTTTTCAGCAAGGAAAGTGCAGTAGTCAATTTCGATAATTCATTTCTGACTTACAGTTCCCTATTTGACAAATTGCCCTGACCTACTGGCCACTAGCAACAGAAGCAGTTATTACTCATCTCAGAACTGCAGCTTAGCTGGCCCCTTAAGTCTTGTGTTTATACTTAATTGAACAAGCCAAAAAGCCGATTATCACTCAGTGTTCACGTGTTATTTATGAGAAATTAACAGTCGGGTGTAGCTGATCTTCCTCTTAGTCTGACCAACAGAAAATTCTGATTCTTTTCATTTCGTTACTTTCTAAATCCCTCAGTTCTCCATCTGACTCAAAACACAATGCAATTTAACTAATAATGGAATAATCTGATTTGTGCTAAAAAGTTTTTCAGGATTTATTTATTTCTCATTTAAGGAAAATTATTGGCACCCCACACTGAGTATACCTTTTATTGGACATTTAGAAAACAAAATAAAACATTTTTCTACTGTTTTCAAATTTGCTTTGCCAACATATAAGCAATAAATTCTCTTATGCTGTCTGATGAGAATACAAAGCAAGCAGTCTGAAACCACTCCTCGAAGCAGAATCTCTCCAAATCCCCAGGGTCCTGGGTCCTCCCCCACAGATCTTAAACAGGATTAAAGTCAGGGGACCAGGTCAAATGTTTGATTCTGTGGTCAGTGAACAATTTTTGTACAACTTTGGATGTATGTATTGAGTAACTTTCTCGCTGAAAGTTCACTCTCCACCCATTTTCAACTTTTAGGCAGAATCTCATGTTACTTGATGAAGTCTATGATTCTAGGTGTGCCACAGATCCTCTATCATACTTAACAGCTGGCGCAAGATTCTTTTAAAAATAACTATCCTTCTTTTTTGCCACATTCACCTTGAATGTTTGTTGCAGAAGCATCTATTTTTATTTCATCTGACTTTAGAACTGGTTCAGTACTGCCTTGTATACTCCAGCGTGTCATGTTTGTTGTTAGATGAAGGGAAAGGCTTTCTTCTGGTGCAAACATTAGTTACAGTGACATTCCCCCTCGAGCAACTAAGACTTAAGTGTCTTGATCCAGGACACAATGGTAGAAGGGGGGGGCTGGGGTTGAACCTGCGTCTTTGTGGTCATCGGGTTCAAAGGCAAGTGTGTTTTCCTCTAGGCCACTACCACCCATTACCATTTTTTTTGTTAAACATGCATTAAAAACATTATTTTCTCACATTTTTGTGAGATTTAGCTAATTAAGTACATGGACTTATTTGTGATCCATCTTTACTAAGCATGTCAGTAATTATGGAGCTGGCTGTAAGTGTTGGCATTCTGTTGTTCTAGCCTGTCCTGCATCACAGAATGACCTTGACTTTGAGGGACTGTGTGAGAAACCACGTGTGGGATATCAGGGATGCCTTCGTCTGATCTTTGTCAACAACCAGCCTGTCAGCCTCAGCAGGATTCAGCAAGACAAGCCTGCAAACTTCAGTCAGCTCAGATTTGACATCTGCGGCATTCGAGACAGGTCTGAATTAGAGCATGACTGATTTGAGTTGGCACATTAAAATGACTTGATATTGATGATCAGCTTTGATATCAGTAAAACTATCATAGATAATTACTTACCTGCAGTTACATGGGTGTTACATTTTAACACCAAAATCACATGTTGTAATAAGTTCTTGACAGTAAACAACTTAAACATGATTTTTTTTTGCATATTTCAGTGCATAATTTCTGTGCATTTGCACTTCCAGCATATTAAATCCAGCAAATAAAAAGACATTTGCTTTAAATGTGCAGATGCTTTTTCTCTGTAGTCACAAAATGTAAGTTGACTTGGGGTGTTCAGGTTGTGCATATGACTGTATTTGGTTGCAGGTGTCTATTTAAGTTTATTTAAGTTGTTATTTATGTAAATAAGAACTGGCAATCAAAGCTGAACTGAACTTCAAACTGATAATTATTATTGAGTATTTTAATCTGGCCAGGTGTGTTCCCAATTTCTGCGAGCATGGCGGAGTGTGCTACCAGTCGTGGGACCATTTCCACTGTAACTGCTCAGGAACAGGATACACAGGAGCTACCTGCCATAACTGTGAGTTCTCCATTAATCCAAAATGTTTTATGAGGAAACATTAATGCTGCCAGTTACGTTCTGAACATTATGCACGATGTTAAATTTTTACCCGAATTAATTTTTGCTCAGAAAAATAATAATATTCACATAATTACAAACAGGAAATTGTTACTTTGCTTTTTACTTTACGTTTGTTTTTGCATTAATTTTGGTTTAAATATATGCCTAAGAATTTTGCACAGTGTTTGTACACATACAGAAACAACTTCAATACTACTGACAGGTGAAGTGAATATCATTGATTATCTTGTTAAACTCATACCTGTTAGGTGGGATTATTAGGCAGCAAGTTAACAGTCAGTTTATGAAGATGAAATATTGGAAGCTGGAAACGTGAGCAAAAGTAAAACTGAGCCACAGCGAAACGACTGGGTCAGAGCATCTCTGAGATGGCAGGTTGTATTGGGTGTTCTCAGTATGCAGAGGCTTGTGCCTACTAAAACTGGCCCAAAAAAGAAGAACTGGTGACAGGGTCGCGCACACTCAAGCCTCACAGATGCATGTGGGAGCAAAGGTTAGCCTGTCTGGTCCTTTCCCACAGAAAGGTGTCACAGCTTGCTGTGTAAAGGGCCACATAGCTGTAGACCAGTTACAGGACCCATGCTGACCCCCTCCCACTGCAAAAGAGGCACATCAGCATCAGAGCTGGACCATAGAGAAATGGAAAAAGATGGCCTGGTCTGATTAATCCTGTGTTCTTTTACTTCATGTGGATAGCCAGGTGTCTTTGCAGAGAGTTAGTTTTAACTTTTCATACAGATTCAAACCGATCAATCTGATACATCTGATTGATCTGATACATGGAGCACGACTTACAGAAGGTTTTCTGCTGCTAACATCTTGTTGCCAGATACCACAGCACACCTTCTAGAACCCATGCCTCAGTGGGGCACAGCTGTTTGGGTGGCACAAGAGGGACATACACAATACTATGCAGATACACACAGAATGCACCTGCAGTTCTGTGCTTTAAATCATATCGATGGTGCAAAAAGGCAATTTTAGCTATTTTAGTTATTATCAAACTGCATCATCTTTGTCATACTGAGTATATTAAATGGAAACAAATGTGACAGACCGCAAAGCAATGACTATTACCCAACAGTGACTTTAATGACAATGCATTCATACATAGACTTTCATATGGAGTTGTTCCCCCTCTGCAGCTGCTATAATGGGTCCAGTGCCCACGCTCTGGACTCAGAGGGGAGCTTGTTTCTCTATAACAGACTAGATAAAACAGTGGCAAACAGCTTTGGTTTTATATTTGATTTTATTACGTTAATGTTTTAAGCTGAGATTTACAAGAATATTTAACTGCAATTGTGGTCAAATGAACACTGCTGTTAAAAAGCTCTTTTGTTTAAAGTGTTTGCAAACCGAATGCAATTTTATTCATGTAGCAGTTTAAAATAAAAGGGCACAATACACTACTGTTGAATGAATTATATTATTTTGAGTATAACAATGCAATTAATCAAGATTAATCAGTGTTGCTCTAGTTAACAGTAAAATTGAAATTCACCATTACCAAGCAGCCTAAAATACAGCCCTATAACATTTTCTATAAATGTATAAATGAGCATGTGTCTAATTAACACTATTACACCTTGGAAATAAAGTTTATTTCATAAAATAAAATCCCATTTAGATTTTGATTCTGTGGGTTAAGTAGGTGGCCCCAGATCAATGAGAAGACCATGCATTTCCCAGTTTGGGTGTACCCAGTAAACCTGCTACTCTCTGTACTCTGTGTTTATTTCATTATAGTTTTGCCTTTTACTTTTTGTGCTTTTTGGCAGATCCAAGCTGATGGAATATATGCTATTCACGTGGAAATTATGCACACACTTAAAAATCAATGCATTCCTTCAGTGAGCACATTGCACACTTGTCCTCCATCTTGGCATTAAAAAATGACTGTGGGCTATTGCTCTGTCATGCTCCACAAACAAAGTACAGTTTCTCCCACTGGAAAATCTGCAGGGCTGTTTAATCATCTGACCTTGACCCTGTCACACTTTGCACCCAACAGAGCAGAAGAATCTTGTTTACTTTGCCCAAAGTGTGAAATTTTGTCCGCTGCAGCGATACTGTTGCGAAATAGGACTTCAGTTCGAGTGACCAGAGGTTATCACTGCAAGCCTGATTCCACAGCAATATCACAGAATGTGCACTGAAAATAAATTGGGGACAAAACGGCATAATGCACTCCAAAAAATACTTGTGTATTCTACATGTGCATATTTCCACCAAATATGTTTGTGTTATTCACAGTTAGGTCTTTACCAACAAGATGGTCATTATCATGTAAGCAGTGAGAAAAATGAAATTCTCATGATTAAAAAAACATGCCCACTTAATATACTTCAGTTACAAAGTCCAGCATGAGTTTACAATAATGGCCAAATAAGCTGCATTTAGTCATTTCTAACTAAAAGTCAGTTGAGAATATTGGACTGTGTTGTCAGATATGGATCTCAAGTGATCTCTTAAATGAATCAGAATACCTCAAACCTGACAGTGCCTTCTTACCATAGTCAGAACAAACCAAAGTGTCTTTAATGCTAGCTAGCTTTTCAGAGACCTTGTATAACTGCATTAAAATTACAGCCCTATTTTCCTCTAGTTACCTCTCGCTCATAGACAACCATTTGCATTTATCAGTCATTTTTTAATATAATATGAAGAATATGATGTGACCAGGCTCCTCGTAAACTTATTATGTCATTTGATTTATTGCTTGGGCATTTGTGGTTAATTAACGTTAACAGTATTTGACAGTAGCACACAGTGTTCCGATGGTGGGACAAGGTGAAAGGACATTTCTGTACATACATACTCATATCCCATCCATCAATACAATACAAACAACTGAATTAAAAAATATATCAAATCCATGTCTCACTTTACAGTCTTTTAGCAAAGGCAATAGCATTTGAAAAATTCTGAATTGCTCTAGCCTTTGCCTTATGAAATGGCCCACTCCAAAATAAGAATGTCCAATATGAAGCAGTGTCAGATGATAGATAACTGAGTATCTAGTACAAACTCTATTTTTGAAATTGATTTTTTTGAAAGGCAACCGTTAAAAAAGGGCTGCAGATGAATTATGTTATCTTCTAATAATTTTCTCTGGGCAGTTTCATCAGATAAGCATGGCAATATGAAGATTTAAACCCTGCAAGATGACCTTGATGATGGAACATGGTTTTGGATAAGGTGAAGATATTCTGACAGATCCCAATCTGCATTAACATTTAGTTCAAAGCGCACTATTCCGAAGTGAAACTCAGCCCCTGGTGGATCTGTCTTATTTAAGAAGGAGGGGTGAAAATAAGTGCATCAACTGTTCGGGGGAAAGTCTTTGCCACTTATCAGCAGCAACGAGAGCTGCCCCCATTCCCTGTGAAGTGAGAAGTAGAAAGAATTCAATACCAACCAAATCCCAAATTTCAAACAAAACTCAATGGGTGTCTATATCTGATGTATGTCTAAACCTGGGGACTTCTGCTTCTGGCTGGAGCCAATTCCCATTCTTCTAAAATATTTGTAGAATTTTGTAGAATTTGTGGAAAATGTAGCTTTTAGGGTTAAATCTCCACCAGAATATATGTATGAATTAGCTTAGGGCTAATTCACCACTATATTCATTAATTGATTAACTAATAACTAATTATTACTTAAATAATGATTTATTAATTAGTGTTTTAGTGTTTATCAAAGCAGGGTTATTCATGTAATCCAGCGCAAGCTACTCATCCACTGCGGTAGTTCAAATGGGAATACAGTAATTACCTTACCTTAAGCCAAAAACACACGTGCCCTTGTTAATCCTCTAATCATGCAGTGGTGACATTTCTGATCCTTTGCCTATATCATAAATACGGAAAGTAAGACAAAAGTAAAATGAGAGTAAAACAAGACTATAAGTAAACTCTATTTAGTCATTAGCTGCTTTATATTTTATGTGTTTAGAATAAAATTAGCAAAGTAACCTGTAAGTGGTGCGTGAGGGCATCCTCTTAAGCAACCTTCACAGCATCTATACAAGCAAGTACTTCAGACTGTTTGAGTCTACTGAGTCTGTCAGAGTGCTCACAATAGAGCTTTCTAGTTCAAAGTAATAGGAACTCTGCCCTCATGCTGTATAAATCTCAAACTCAGCCTTCAAGGAAGGATTAGTTCATTTTGGATCATTGCTTCAAATAAGTTCATTTTTTTTTCTCCGCTCTATCAATATCAAAAGAATATTTCCTGATTCCTGATCATAGTCTCACAAGGTTTGTACTTCAAAAAACTAACCTATTGTTTTAAGATAACATAAAATCAGATATATTTAAGATCATTGAGACAGGTGTAATATTTGAATCTGAATTGCCAGCCTCTTTTAGGATTCATGACAGGCCCACATGCACACCACATTCACTTGTGCTGCCAGAGACTGTCCCTGAAGCGAACCACAGACAATCTTACAAACAATAGCGATCAATTCTGTTCTCAGAGATAACACGAACAAGGAGTTTTAGATATGTGCCTGCCATACGACTTAATTAATCGTCATCACACACCTGGAGAAATTTTCTCCAAGGCTGAAGGTCCAGAAACACAGGGTGCAATTCATTCTTTTCCCCTACCCCTCAATACCACAACTAGACTGACATCTGACTCAGTGTACTTTCCTCTGGACCAAGGTTCAAATCCTACCCTCAGCATACCACCACTGGGTTCCTGAGCAAGACCCCAAGTTGCTCCAGGGAGACTGCCCCCTGTAGTTAGGGATAGAAGTCGCTTAGGATAAAAGCGTCTGGTAAATGCTGTAATGTGAATATTATAATCAGCAAAATGCAGGCATAGCTGTGTGCATTTTATTTCACTGTTACAATCTCATTCTAATCATATGTCTATTAACCATGCTGGCCCTTGAGGAAAGAGGCACAACAACACAGTCCGTCAGTTGCATTAGAGAGAGAGAGAGAGAGAGAGAGAGAGAGAGAGAGAGAGAGAGAAGAAATCACAGCTTACCAACTCTGCCTTGCAGTCTTGGCAGCCAGTGTATTCAGTAAATTAGCCATTTCACAACACAGAGGGTCATTCTCTCATGGCAAACAGATCTGTAATTGCAGATTTTCACTAATGGGATTGTTTAAAATGTGTCATTTAATCTTATTAGCCACTGGAATTCACCTCAAATTAATGAATAAAGATTTGCTTGTCACACATTCAGTGGCGTCCAGAGGTGCAAAAGGGCCTTTGTACAAAAACAATCAGAATAAACAGAATTCTGCTGAAGTGCATGTATTTGACCTACCCATCAGAGGGTTTTTATGCTGTTAAACAAAATGAGAAAACAATGTCAAAAATAGCATTTTCCTGGAGGTCACAGACTTTTGTATCCCTCATATAAGATTCAGTTAATCGAAGCTATTGTTCAGACTTTGGTATAAGTGTTGTTTCAGTTCATTAGACGCTCAACTGTGATGTACAAATGCTGTTAAGGAAACCTTATTTGTGCAGTTATCACCTAATAGGGCAAGCCAAGCAACAGCATAGGCCAAAATGATTCCATTTTCCAACCCATTACAGGGCAATTTTTTCCACGCAATTTTTGTTATTTACCTTTCTCATTCTCTTCCATTCTTGGCCTTTTGCAGCAATATACGAGCGATCATGTGAAGCCTACAGGAAAACAGAAAGTCCTTCAGGGATCTTCACAGTTGACCCTGATGGTAGTGGTCCACTGGAACACACACAAGTGAACTGTACCCTGGCAGGTAAGCTCCAAAAAATGTGATTCCATTTAATCCACCATTTCTTTGTTGATGTTCATGATATTTAAAAAGCATCTCCATAATGCAAAATATGCATCATGATGTTTCATGTTTCGGGTGGATTCGTGAGTGAAAATGTATAAAATGCATCTTTATGCAAGCAATTTATGAAACATTAAATCAAATAACTAGTAAAAAAGTAATAAATAAAATAACATAATGATCTGATATCGAATCTGATACGGGCATAATAGTTTTATATTTTATCAGCTAATAGTTCAGTCAGTTATTATGCTCTGGTTGTTGCTTACCGGCTTTCTAAAATTATGCAAAATCTGTTTTTCTGTACTCTATAAATGCACCATAAAGGGATCTTTGAGCAATGCCATAAAAATGTTTTAGCCCTCTACAGAACCATTTTTGTAAATGAGATGTGTAAGTGTGAAGAATCCATTAAAGATGTAATGAACCTTTACATTATGGAAAGGTGCTTTGTCTAGGAGTTCTCCGAAGAACAATACTCTGTTGAGGCCCCACAGTGGCGCAGTGGATAGTGCAGTGGATAGTTGCCTCACATCTCCATGGTTGGAGATTTGAATCTGTGTCCTGGTCTTCTGTCTATAAAGTTTGTATTTTATCCTCATGGTGGCGTCAGTTTCCTCTAGGATCTCTGGTTTTTCCCACAATCAGGAATGTAATTGTGACCCGATCTGCCATCAGAAGTCGGCGTTTTATTTAGATACAGGCTGATTAGGTTGAAAAACATCAAAAAAACTTCGTTTTTGGTATTTTATGAAAGAAAAGGTCTTCAAAATGAATCTCTCAAAGTTTCATCATAGAAATAACTGTGAAAATGTACTTAAATGGCTATTTAATCTGAGTTGTAGCACTCAAATCTTACAAAAGAATGTCCAGAATAAGTGCTGTTTTCGCCTCTCCTCTGAAACGTCACGATCTCAGCTGTTCAAGTACGGTGTTAAAACGTCAATCCCTGATCTTTTTAAACCTATCAAAATGCTTAAATCATGAACACAAAACTTTTCAATTGCCAATAGGAAGCCCTGTTCACAGCCTTGTGTCCGCCCACCCCTCAACAGACAGCAGTGTTCTGTGTGGCCTAATGCTAGTGTGTTTTTTTCAGAATATATCTCCTCACAAAGATCGGGTTTAACATTTGTATTTTGGATCAACATCATCGAAGTTGTTTAGAGTGAAGTGTGTCGTGTTGTGTGATTGTTGTTTGGTGTAATGTCATTGTCAAAATAATGTAAAATAGCTAAAGCTTAAACTCAGTGGACATCTCCAGTTTGCGCTCTGCTGCTGGCCAGCAAGACTGAATCAAGTTTGTCAATGAATTCTTTGGCTCTAGTGTTGTGTCTTCAGTCTGATTTAATGTATTTTTCTAAGTATCTAAATGCCTGCAGTAAAATTGTGTTGTTGAATACTGGGTGCATCTCTTTGAATGCTATGGATTGTTAACGATATCAACAAAAAACTGACATAATTGCTACATAATTCAAACGATTGTAACTGGACAACCGTTTAAGATACAGCTTTGACCAATATATCATTTTAAAGCTTGTTTTCTCATCTTTAATAATATAATAATAATATCATCATAATGATCCCAAAACCTCAATTTTGAATTTTGGGTCACTGTGACTCATTTTGCCAGATCAGGTCACAGTTTATTAACATAACAGTAACATTTCATCATGTCACCCTCTCCTCGTATTGTATGTGGCTTAGGTGGTTAGGATGTTGCCCCTGCAAACAGAAGGTTTTGGGTTTGAATCCCAACTGCTTGTGTCATCACTAAGGTACCCTTGAGAAAGGTACCATACCCACACACTGTTCCCCCGCACCCAACATTGGTGGTAGCCCCCTACATCACTTGGTGAATGGGTATAATGCAGGGAAAAAAATCACACTGTTCACGATGTGTGCTGTGGTGTGTTCATGTGTAAGACTATAAGGGGTCACTTTTACTGTTTCTATGAATTGAGTGTTTTCCGCACAGTCGGACTCACAGATCAGTCTGCATTTATAAGCCTGAGAGTGGAGGGCAGGATAGCTGTGTCCCCAGCAGGTCTGGGAAAATGCTGTGCGAAATCACACATCTCATTAACTTAGTTCAGCATGTCTTCACATCTCTAGTTCAGCAAGCTTTACTATCTCCTGAATCAGCAAATCAGCAACTGAAGAGCCCTGGATGAGGATAAGTGGAGCTCTTAAAAAACACAGATTGCTAAATGATGCTTGACACAATTGTACAGTTTAAATGAGGGGAAAAAAACAAAAAATGCAGTGAGTCCTCATACTTACTCATTTTAAAAGTTGTTCTTTAGAGAATCATCTATTAAGAGGACATTTGGCTCAAGAACCGTTTCTATCAGTATTGTCAAAGCCCAAACAACCTTCAGCTTTTTAGTCTTTGTTTGATATACAAACCTTTTCATTGTACCTTCTGATACCACCTTATCCTGCATTTTTTATAAAGTACAAATGTGACAGTACACATATCTACTTCAGGTAGCATTTACAGTAGGAGAGTTGGCTGGTGACAGTAAATCAGGGTAGAAAAAGTGGATGCAATTCAATGAAAACTGTAGTTGACCTTCAATGAAAAATGTACAGGTTTATCTCCTGGAATGGGGACAGCCATGCTTTTCAGCCTCCTCTGTCAAGACTCATTACGGATTTCACCGGTCTTGGTTTTTACCTTTTGACATCCCTCTCAGCCTCTTCCATCACGTACAGGGCTGATTTGTCTCTGGGATGAGTCTGTAATACAGTGTGTCGTCTCACTGGAGAATGGAGGTCCATTATGTCGGCAGGCGGGAGAAATGTGGGTGGATAAAGGAGAAAATCAGAAAGCATGTCTGCCCGCAGAGACTGGCAGCCTGGCCTAACTAAACTGCTCCATTATTCTTAGTTTCACTGGAAGTTGGCCATGACTGTGAGGGAACTTGGTTTTCTAACAGAGAATTGGTGAAATAAGCATGGTGAGGCTGCCTGCTTAGCACTACCACACACACTGCAAGTTTGTGTGGGTGAGGAGGTTATGCTTTGCCAGGTTCCTTTGCTTTGCTAGGTCCTGTCTACTTTACTGGTTCAGCATCTAGCCACCTTAACACGAACAGACATTTTTTATGAGCATTTGCCAACAAGACCTGACAAAAGATCGTTTCAGACTGGCCGCAATTACAGGTGCAGTTAGCCTTGCTTTTTAGCTTTGCTAAGGCCTTTTCTGCTAACTGCATTTAGGCCACCTTCTTTACTAGCTCTGATTGCTCAGCAACTTGCCATGCTAAGCTTCGAACGTTAACTAACCCTAACACAAACAGACACTTTTCTTGGCGTTTGCTGGTGAGCTGGCAAGAGATTGTTTCAGACTGACCCCAATTACAAGAACTGTTAGCCATGCTAATTTTTCAAGGCTCGGCAAACAGGCACTTTCGTCCATCACACATGGGGGATTTTAATTTGCATAGAGAGAGGGAGTAAGTGCGGACTCCCTAACACTCTTCGTTCCACAAGCACTGAATGAATGACCTTCTGTTCCCCACTTAATATTCATCAGGTATTTGCATCTCACTCCATCACATTGCTAATCTCCTTTTCTCATTCACACGCACACCTGGGCAATCAGAGGCTGGTCTGAGAGGCTCGAGCGGTGTGAACCGGAGGGTGCCGCAAATGATGGGGGACTGCAGAGCGTGCTTCATGCTTTTAACATATTCTATGTTTGTCAATGTTGTTTTCTTCACAGAGGACAAAATTTGGACCGTTGTAGGGCATGATCACCTCCAACCAATCAGTGTTCGAGGGTCCACTCCCAGAAGCCCATATGTTCTCATCTTCAACTATTCCATCTCACCCTACCACCTCCGCTCTCTGGTGACATCTTCAGAGCACTGCCAACAGGAAGTAACTTATCGCTGCAGGAAGTCCCGGCTCTTTGACACCTGGGGTAAATCTTGCCTCTGTTTTATTATTGGGTTTGGTTGATTTTTTTTCCTTTTCTTACTGAGTTGCCAGTAAATTAGTCTTCATTATGACAAGGCACTAAATTGGCTAGCAATGGCTCTGTATTGCTATAAAGACTGGAGAGTTACTCATTCAAACTGTTTATGGAAAAAGCAGTGGCCTGTTAAAGTCTCCAGAAAGTGCACTTAGAGTGTCCCAGCAACACTGCCGTGTCTGATTGACCTGAACTTGCGCAACACACAGGCCACAAGCATGCTGGAGTCTTGTGGTGGTCCCTTTCTGTTGATGAATGTATTGGTAGGGAGGAATACATATTGCAGCAGGTGTATTAAGCAAATGATTGCGAACTTGCAACGATGCACCTTTATGATTGACATAAAGGTGTGTGCACCACAAGCAATGAAATGATGGTGTTTCAGATTGTGTGCTCCAACCTCTAACTGGTTGTCGTGCTGTACCTAGTTATTTTGTAATTCATAAATTTGAAGTTAGTTTGGCTGAACATGTAAATCTCTACAGGCAGTTATCTCTATGGAATAGATAATAGAAATATTTAAGTAGTGCATTAGGTATTAAATGTATGCAGTTGTTTGTGTGCATCTGCCAAACCCTGTGAGACACTCTGCTGCAAAAGTATAACTTAGGGTTCACAATAACAAAACATATTAATCTCAGCCCCTTGGCTACTGTTGCTCTTCTAGTATACTGTCAGGTCGAGCTTGTCAAATGTTTCAATGATAAGGGGGATCCATGATGCTAACTCTATTTAACAAGAGATGCACTGTGTGATAGCCAAGCTTAGACAGGTCACTTAGCCTCATATATTGCATTTTTGGTGGGTTTAATGGGCAGTGTGGTATGTCATGGTGCCTACACCTTACCCCTTGTCTTAAGAAATAAGTAAAATGTGTTCATTTGAGTCTATAAATCCCCCATACACAGTAGTGTGGCTTATTGCTGTAAGCTGGTTTACAGTTGAACAATCTGTATTTGTTTTTTACTGAATGCAGATGGTAATTTATGAGTGCAGTCTAATGAAGTGGTCCACGCATTTTATTAAACCAACACCAAGGACAGTAAGATACCAAAATATAACAATACTCCCTGACCACTGACAGAGTAGACATAAATATCTTTGGAGGATTTAGCTACCTCTAGCTATGTGTAATAATTGCTAAATTGTTATGTCCAAAACTGAGGAGGCTGGAAGATCTTGTTAAGATCACCTTCTGGTAATTTGTGCCACCAGGCTTGGGTGTACCTAACAAAGCAGACAGTGATACTTAATCAATCTAATAAACTGGTAACTCTGTGAATTTTTTGTTGGCAGTCGCAAAAATCTCAGAATGTTTGTATTTCAAGACAAATGCAGTTTAAAGCTTGAACACACTAGACTAACCTATGTTTTGTTTGAATACAGGCTACAAACTTACTTATTGTATTGTTCTGCCAGTTTTAGTGCACAGTTTCTATCTAATTTCTTTCATTCGTTTAACATTCTGAAAAGAAACATTAAAAAAAAAAGCCTTCGCACATGCCACATTTAATGTAACGTGTTAAATTCAGCACAATGTGTTCTCTGTAGGGTATGTATAATTATTTTCATATGTAATTTGACCAGGGATCTTTGCATATGACTGCAAACAATGCTGCTGTCACAAAAATGACTCCCACCCTATTTTCAATCAAGCATATAAAAGAAAATGTGAAAATGTCGGTGTTCAATATTTGGTGTTCTGTATTATACTCATGTACATATTCTCAGCTGTATATATATTCTATTCTGTTGATGTTCTTGGTCTTTTAGCTGAAGGAGAGCCTGTAACTGATCCTAATTGGCACAGATCACTTTCTGGCCTTAGTTTAGTGTCAGTCTGCCAAACTGAAAGCCCCTTCGAAGCCCTTAAGCAAGAGATCAACCTTTTGATCATTTTGTACACAAACACTTCTTGAAATGGACTCAAACGGACAATGAACCCCCAGCAGCAGACATCTTGCATTTCAGGGGACATGGCTCTTGGCTGCTGCTCTGCACTGTAGAGATAGCAAATGCCCACTCACCCAGAGCGGCTGCACTCTAATTGCCATTAGGCAGAATAGAACCTCAGGACCTCCCTTGTGGATCCTTAGAGGGGGACACCAGATGTTTTTGTTCATGAACAAACTGCACTGTTTTTATTATCATAACATTTTGTATAGATTAAAGATAAATGTGGGGTTCATTTGGCTCGATCTTCCTGAAATATTCTTAAATCTAGGTGTCAAGTCTTAGTTAGAGGGAGATTTGTATCTCAGTATTGTTTTTCCAAATATTTCTCATTTATTACTGAATGTTCAGAATGAGAAAACATGTAAAGTAATTGCAACCATTTCTCATGTTTTTTTTTTTCTCCAAATATATAAAAGACCATATATTTTGTAAACTAAATTATGCATTAAATTTGTCCCTCATTAAGGGAGGAGGTCCACCACTATATGCAGAGTTACAGTAAAGTGGTATTCAAATGACATACATGGCCTCAGATCATCCTAAGCATAGAACTTCAGGCTAATGACCCTGAAATCATGTTAAAATTTGCAGCATTGACAAAAATCTGCTGCTTTTCCAGATGGAACCCCTCTGTCTTGGTGGCTTGACCGGGATGGCGTGAAGAGGACATACTGGGGAGGGTTCCTGCCCGGGATTCAGCAGTGCTCCTGCAGCCTGGAAGGCAACTGTAGAGACATGAACTACTTCTGCAACTGTGACGCAGACCAGGATGCATGGTAATTCACAAAGTGCTGAATTTGTCCACATGCATATTAATAAGCTTTCCATTAAAAGAAGGAAATGCTCAAGTCTGCCATTAAACTGTGGAGTACTTGATTATGCAAATAGCTTATTGGCTTCCATGTCAGCACCACAGTTTTGAAAACTTTGGTCAGATTTTGGTCACATTTGAGTAACTCACTTTAATAAAGTGAACCTCCGTGGGTGAGCGTGCTTAACAAGCTAGTGTGTCATCACAATCCCATTGTGAGCATCAGTTCTGCAGCTGGTGAATCATGCTGCTTGGCTTTCAGCAGAGGTACTTCTCCCTTCTCAGAGTGAGGGATAAGATGGGATGGAATGGAAATTTTTCTTGCTACTCACTATCTGCTTCGCTTCTCTCCCACTTTCCCTGCAGGGTGAACGATACTGGACTGCTGTCTTATAAAGACCATTTACCCCTCAGTGAGATTGCCATCGGAGACACAAACAGAACTGGCTCCCAGGCTGTCTTCCAGATTGGGCCACTACGTTGCTATGGAGATCGTGGGTGTTTTGTTTACTAATTAAGGGGAATGACCATTTGTTCACTATTGAATGCATTTAAAGTAATAGATGGGTGTTACAATTATTATTATTATTGTTATTATTATTATTATTATTATTATTATTATTATTACGTTCATTCGGGTCTGCTCCTACCACAGGGTTTTTCTGGAACTCAGCCTCCTTTTTCGTGGAATCCTCATACCTGCACTTCAACATGCAGCAAGCTGAGCTTAGCATAGATATTTCCTTCTTCTTCAAGACCAGCGCTCCCACTGGGCTCTTCCTGGAAAACGTGGGGGTGCGAGACTTTATCAGGCTGGAACTGAGCTGTGAGTGACGCTCAAAAATGTAATTCTTAGAATGCAGCCCACACTCAAAAATTAGATCCTTTTGGGTTTTTGAACCACCATTATTGTAAAGGAGATCTACTGTATAACTGTGAAAACAGTATCTAAAGGTTCCATTACAGATCATTTTAAACAAGGTCATATGTACTTGTTTAAATATGTAGTTTTTTAAATAATTGTCTGTCTGTCTAGATACAATAAGCAGATAATTTAGTACTAAAATTAGGGCTGGGCAACATTTTATCTGTTTTTTATTAAACAAATATAACAATTAGTGGTGGGCCATTATCAGCGTTAACGTGAGACTCTTATCAGGCGATAAAAAAATATTGCCGTTAATCTATTCAAAAAGTTAGGTTGAGAGCTGGGTCTATACTATGCAAGCTATGATGACTTTCACCTTGATATTTTAGCGCGGATGTATACCTAGCCGATTGCACTGTAGGGGGCGAGTCTTCGAACCTGTGTGTATGCCTACTGTGAAACAGGGACGTCACTAGGACAGAAAGACAAGGGGGGCTTAGCCTTAGCCTTAGCCTTAGCCTTAGCCCCCAGTAGGAAGGGGGGGAAGGAATTGTAGGAAGGAATTAGCGTGTATAGAGGGCTGAAAACCTTTCACCAAACCTTTCCTTTCACTTAAGGAAACAAGTA
>JBBJLR010000040.1:14676276-14690459 GCA_037577145.1 Brachypetersius gabonensis | reverse complement strand
TTATCTTTGTCTCATTTTTTACACCACAGACACCTGACATTTTCACAGGGGTGTGTAGACTTTTTATATCCACTGTAGTGTATTTTTAGCCCTTTCTGATTTGAAATTGTTTGCTAGTTTGGATATTAACTGGCATGATAATTTAAGTGTATTTCAGATTTACAGTTTTGCTGTAATTTCTTTTTTAATGGTTCATCTTAAATATGTCTCATACTTTACTTAATACTAAAGACTTATACCTCTTTTCACTTTGTGATCTCCTCATACAGCTTCACAGTTTAATAAATCTTCATTTTTCAAGAAGTGGTATAAATGATTTGATCCTTCTGTGCACCTTCAGATCGATAATACGATGACGCAGCAGTACAGCCTGTCTCCTGGCTCTGTTCTTGCTCCGATGAGGATGTTAACTCTGGGGAGAATCCGAGGTGAGTTTCAACCACCGCTAAAGAATGAGTTCTATTCTGCTTGTTCCCCGTTTGTCGTTCCTCATACTGCAGCAATGAGCCGGGAACATTGTTTTCAGCACACCCCCAAAAAAGTAGCGTTCAGAATCAGTGCTACTGTAATTCACCCATGAATTTTAATGATTCTCTGATTCTTTCTCTCTCTCCGCCTCTCTCATTATTAAGCTTTCTCCGTCTCTCTCATTGTCTCTTTCCATTTCACACACTCTCATTCTTTTTCTCACTCTGATTAGTCTCTGTCTTTCATTTGTGCTCGCTCACTCAAACACACACACACCTCTTTCTCACTTTCATTCTCTCTCACTCCTGAATGTTTCTTGTCTCTCGCTCTCATTATCTCTCTCTCTTTCTTTGTCTCTCAGTCTCATCCTTTATTTCTCTCTCTAATGCTCTCTCTCTCTCTCTTTCTGTATTATGCATTTGTTTTTTTCTGAGACAGGTTAGAATGAGGTGGGTGGTTGGCGGGGCAGAGCTTTTAGAGCTGTCAGAATGGCAGCAGATGGGTTGAGTGAAGGGTAAATGCATTTGCTCGGTGTTGCCTAGGAGACCTTTCATTTAATCGGATAACTAATAAGTAGGGCTGGATGTGGCATGACCCTTGTTCTTTTGGGGACAAAGAAGACCTTTTAAGATAAATTTGTAAAAAAAAAAACACTCACCCAAACAGCTTGAGCTGCATTAAAACCAGCAATAATCATTAATGGAGAAACAAGGCACAAAGACAGAACTTGGCATATTGATTTCGTCATTTCTGCTGTAGTCCTGGCAGCACTGTTGAAATATAGAGAAATGAATTCATCTATATTGATGATGAACCGCATCTGACACTGGAGTGATCAGATTGATTTGGGCTTGCTTGAACTGCTTGTGTTCTGTTAAAAATATATATATTTTTTAAATTATGATTTTGAACCCTTCTGTCAAAACTACCATAAAACAAGGTTAGGCATCAATTTATAACAATTATATTGTGCATTAACTTTCTGTGAGCTAGCTTTGGATATCCGGTTCCTTTCACCACTGTTGCAAACAATTCCAGCTTAGTAAGTTTGTCCATAACTGCTTAATGATTTTTTAAGTCTTAATGATTTTTTTACATCTTAAAAAAACCCTTTTAAGAATATATTTTTCTGCTCTTTTCTGCAGGAAGTGACATCACTGATGAAGAAGTGGTCCATGCGGGATCCAGAGGGTTCATTGGCTGTTTATCCTCTGTCCAATTTAATGAAGCTGCCCCTTTGAAGGTGGCCCTACAAAACAGAGGAAGCTCAGTGGTCAGCATATATGGCCAACTGGAACAGTCAAGCTGCAGGATTACAAACACTATTACCACACACACACTTTCAGGTACATACACCTCAAGGACATGTTTAGTGGACACCACGGCAAACCTTTGTCTATAATTGCAATATTTAACACGACACATACGTCACATTCATGTATATTTCATTAGCATAATCCTTAAAAGAGCCATCTGTAAGTGGTGACCCCTTTCTGTTTTCCAGCAGATGAATCATCAAAACCAGAAAGAGGTAAAGCACCACTGAAGAAAACAACTCAGAGTGACTCAGCACTAATTGGAGGTGAGGATGCAATTGTTAGGAGCTGTAAAGTGTTCTCTAACAATATGGATCAGTAGCCTTTCCTCACTGTCGACACACGCTATTGCTCAAACATCGCGCTTTTATCAGCACACTCTGCTGAAAATCACCTTTCACAATTCCAGGAATTGTGCTGACTGAAGTGGTAGTTTAGCAAAAATGAACAAACTTTCCCCCTTCTATCAGCCAACTCTTCTCAGTTTGAAAAAGTAAGGGGACAATTCAGTAGTTTTACCCCTTAATAAGCCTTTATCTGTGCACTTTTCCCTTTTCCACAATTTCCTGCATGGGAAATTAAGGTCCAATTAAGGTCATTTTAAGAGACATTTTAAAATTAAGGCATTTGGTTTCATAGTGCAAGAAGCATGCCTTAATCACACAAACTGTTAAATGATCTCAAATAGACATGCCTATATTCTGACACTGTATGACATACTGTTAGCCTTAAAAATAAACAAAGAGGCTTCTAAAGTTAGGATTCCAATTTATGTGCCCCCAATAGATTAACCATTAAAACATTATTCTAAAATATAAAGCCCCACATTCAAAGTCCCTGTAAATATTTTATAAATGCACACCTATGACTACCTCATAGCAACTGAATTCTGTATTAATTCTCCAATTCCCTAAAATCCTTTCTGCTATGACTGGAATAATCATAACTGCTGTTTGACTTATGAGGGCCACAAAGTGAACTTATAGGTAAAGTAAGAAGCCAATGTTTAAAGTGAGGACAACATTGTTGGGTGTGATCCAGGCCCCACAGAAGCTTATTACTGACATCCATGGCCAAAAAACAGGGGTAGATTGTACTACTTGCAGAGACAAACAGCTCAGAGAATCAGAGGAAAAAATGGCTGGCTATCTTAACCCATAACACTACATTATTTTACTGTCCCTCAGGCACAGTATCAACACACTTTTCACCCAGAAAAAGGACGATACGGCCTCTTCTTGACTAACAGAGCTGGTTAATAGCTTGCTAGCTAACTAGCAGTGCTAAAACAAACATATTTTTTAACCACAACAAACAGTGATACACATCTTTCTTTTCACAACTGATCTGTGCTTTCATTTCTTAAAGGCTGAGTCTGCTGTCTCTGTAGCTTTCACTGATGTTTTTTGTTCTTTGTGTATCCTGTAGCTGGCAGAGTGAGCTGACCTCACAATGCTCACTCAGGGACTCTCTCTTCTTTATACACTGTTAAGGCAACTTACCCCTCGGCTCTCTCTCACTATACATCGCTCAGGCAACTCAACAACAAAAATCTAAATTTTTAAACGATCCTTGGATCAGTCATCTGTATACAAGCCATTAGGGTGTGGTCTAAGTCACATGTCAGAGTTGGAACCATGTCAATATTTCAAACACCCTCAGACATGAAGCGAAGCCCAAAAACAGGCGGAATAATTGTAATAATCTACCTTAAGATGACCCATAATGTGCTTCTGCTATTACAATAAAAAGCAAATCAATTTTCTAAGCTGGGGCAGCAGCATTGAAAATCACTTAAACTGTTTTGTGGACAATCAGTTCAAAGAACTACACATATTTATTTCATTTGCTTTCATATCCATTCAGTCCTTTAATGAGGGGAAAATTATTAAATCCAGTTGTGCATTGAGTTAAATCTAGTCTATCATATTGTGGAAAAAGTTATTTTCTTGGGCCAGATTTGACCCATCTATATTGGAGATGTTTTAGGTATACCCAACAAGAACCAGAGTTTATAAAGGAAGGCACAAGATTGTTATGAAACGTTGCTGTGTAACGTGCACATATTCTTCTGCTTTGACTTCTTTTTCCTTGAGGAGTGGCAATGGACTGAGAAGTAACTAAAAATTGACACATATTGTTGCTGTCAGAATATTGTTGCTGTCAGTTTTTTCATTTTGTAAATATTTTTTACATAATTTGAAAATATTTTTTATGACAAATGGACCAATATAAATTGTATATATTTTTGTATTTATCATCTTAAACTGGACGTCGTCAGTGTTCTCATTGTCAATGATATTTTGGGGATTGAAGGTTCTGTTCCAACAGCACAATAATAATAATAATAATAATATTAATAGTAATATTAATATTATTAATAATTATGCAAATGTGTGTTTACAGATCGGTATAATGCTCATACAAGTCAAACTTTCAGACCACTTGCTCAATTGGACAAGTGTGTGCCCTGTGTACATTATGAAATTCTGTGTTGAGATTCCTCCCTCCTGATCAGCCAATGAGAGGTAGTTTGACACACAACCCCCCAGATTCACATGAAATGTAGGTGAGAATTTGTAGGTGTGCCACTTACTCATAAACCCATTCTCTATGGTACAACACAATGTTTCTGTTCATCTTCACAGATGAACCCCCAATTTTTTTACAAGAATCTTGTGGTCAGCTTCTGTCTCTTTGTCTCATTGACAGGAGTGGTGGCTGCTGTAGTGTTCACCACACTGTGTGTGCTGGCTGTGATAATCCACTTTCTCTACCGGCACCGACAGAACCCAGCACCACCAGTCATCACCACAAAGAGCCAGCAACCCAGCCAAGAGCCCCCAGCCTACAGGCTGAATCTGGACTCTCACAACTCAAACCGTGTCAGCAAGGAGTACTTCATCTGATGGGACTTTACTTCCACACCTGTGTCAGGCTAACAGAAAGCCTCACGTAAGTGTGTGTGTGCTACCAACGCCAAGCCTTCCGACCTTCTGCGCCATCTGTACTACAGACTGTCAGTCAAACGGCAGCCACTGAGCCTCGATCCAGGTTGGATGGGATCATGGGTTTTTTTTAGGTGCGACTGAAAGACTCCCCTGTTGCTTTGCAGAAATCTGGCTAATGGAAAGGGTGACGTGAAGAAAAGAGACTGTTGCTGAGAAAAAGATTAATGTTGTTAAGAGACCAGTGGAGAGGAGAAATGGATTTTTATGCGCTGTATGATATTACTGAAATGCATTAAGATGAAGCAAGTCATGCCCAACCCACACACATCTCCAACCAAAATGCAAGATGCTGTTTTTGCCCAAGAAGCAAACTTTGCTGCCTATGCTAAGCAAAAGCAAGTCATGGTTTCCAACCTAGCAACAGAGAGTGGGCGCTGTAACTAATGGACTCAAACCACTGAGGAGCACTCAAAGAGATTGATTGCGGTTTGGTAAAGTTCTCAGAAATTGTTTGAGAGCAGTGGTCACCAAGCCTGTCCTCCTGGAGCTAGCCTGACTTTAGGCCCAGTTCACACTCATCTGACAAGATGAGACAGTGAAGTTTCAACCTGATATAGACAGCAGTTTTAAAAGGATACAAATGGTGAAAAACCATGCATGTACACTGCTAGAAAAAGGTAAATAATGTAAAGAATGTCTGCATACCCTTAAAGTTAGAGCATTGTTCTTTTGCTCCAACTGTGACCCTTAAATGGGTTTTAAAGGTATGCTACCTTGACTTTCCCAGGTAATGGGGCATATTTGTATTAAAATTTTTCAAATGCCCTATTGCCAGAAACAGACCACTGAAAAAGACTACAGAATGACCAACATAAACTGTGCAGCATTAAATGAACACAAATAACTTTATCTGATGATCTGTGTTCAACACGTGATCTGTGTTTGAGTGGACATAGTGTTTAAAAACTCCAGCAGTGCGTGATCCACTGTGTGTGCTGCACCCTGGAGGGCCTGTCCTGAATATTGAACAGATTAAAGAAAGGTAAATTACACAGATCAACCCATATGGTACAAGAACATCATATAATAAATAGAAGGTATGTATACATAATAAAGTGAGCATTGAGTTTATACCTGACTATTCAGCTAACCACTGTTTTGTCACACACATTTAGGTTATAAGGAGTGTGTCTGTGTGAATTACTTTGTAAACACACCTAGTATTTAAAGACATACAGTTTTTTTTTTCAGCTTTCTCCCCGATTTATTGATGTCAACTTCCACCCAGTAGCTCAGACCACCACTGTTCGGAGAGTGAAGATTAGCATGTGATTCCTCTAAGCTGCATGACACCAGCCACTGCATCTTTTCTGAACTGAAAACACACTAATGCTACACTAATACTAAAATATCCACACTGATGTGGTACCACTAAACAGCTTAGCATTCTTGCTGTCCACACTAACACCACCATATGCCAAGTCTGTTATGTCAGCCAACAGATGCCCACATTTAATTACGTCATTCTGGGTGATTGGGGGAGAGATGCCATTCTACCCATCCATGCACAAGAAGGCCAATCGTGCTCTTTTGGAGTCCCATAAACAGAAATAAACATTTTAACTTTCCCACCACCAGCCCATAATGCCATGTAATTCTAAGAAGCTAAAGTTCACACTGATCAAACTGCACTGTAATACACTGTAAGACCATCTCATCTCGTCGGATAAGTTTGGAGTGGGCTTTACACACCTGATCCCCCGCTTCAACACACCTGACAAAAAATGAGCTGGATCAGGTGTGGTGGATTGCAGGGCTATAGATGTCCAGGAGCAGGGTGGTTGACCACTGTGTTAGAGAATCGATTGTGTCTTGTCTTGTCAAACAAAGTGTCAACAGCTGACAAGGGGGACTAGATAATATGAAAAAAAAAATCAATTTAAACAGTAGGCTCAGCACAGAGGAGGATTAGCACTAAAAACACTTCTCTCCATAAATCACCACTAGATGAAGGGTGAAATATGAAAGCTTTGTGTATCTTACCCTGCAGTAAGTCAGGAAGTGTGAGCTTCATACGCTCTCTTGCCTTAATGCACAAAACCTAAGATTGAATGTGCCCAAGGCAACCATGGCAAGATGTTCCTTATTGAAGTGCATTATGTCCCCCAACGGTGAAAGCAGCTCTGTCACGCCCTCTAACAAAACAACACGCTTTTCTTATTGAGAACGATTTCTTTTAGTCGGGAGTTCATTTTTCTATATGGCTATTGTTGTAAATGACTGTTGTATATCGATTTCATAAATATATTTAATAAAAGAGCTTTTTTTATAGCCTCAAGAAGTACAGAGCTCCTTTTCTCTGGGCATTGATTTTGAAGTTGACACATGGATTTCTTAAAAGTCTCAGTGATTCATGCTATAATGTGTATGTTACTGGCATATGCGATATAATCGGGGGTGGAAATGGTCCAGAACATATAAGAATACTGTTCCAGGATTCAAAAGTAAGGTGGATAATGATGTTCGGGCTCAGATCCGAAATATAGGCATTCCTTAAATGAATATAGTTGGTTAATACTGTTTCCAAAGCATATGCAACCAAAGTGGTGTTAAATGCAACACAAGTCCACCCTACATCCCATTCATCCTAAGAAAATGACGGTGCAGCGGGGTCTGCCCACTCAGTCTCCATGGTAACGCAGCCTGCAGAAAATTCAGTCCGTGTATTGTGAAGGGGCGATAACACGGTTAAGAAACTCCCCAATTGATAATAAAAATGGTCATCCGCTTTCCAGTTTTCTCAAACGTCAGTGGTACATCTACTCTGACAATACATGCCTTCTTTAAAAATGTCCACGATGACCTAGCACATTCACCAAAGCCACCTGGAGGGGAAGTAATACCACCCTGACAAGCCCACATTAGCCATTCGCGGCCTGTTAGATGTGAGCACTGAACATCTTTAATCGTCTAGCTTAGCCACTGGCATCATGTTATGCCTGGACAGTTAACACTCGCAAAATAGTGGTTGTTTTGAAAAGCATTTTTATATGTGGTGGTGTTCATTGATCCTTAGAAAATGCCACACCTTTTGTATTTCAAACCATTTCAGATTTTTCTTTTCCAGATGCTCCTGATATAATTTCCAACTCTTTAACCCAAGATGTTAGAACAATAAATAGGCTTAAGGGCTCGAGTTGAACTTAAGCTGATTTAAAATGGCAACATGTAGAGTTTAGATGGTTTTATTCTTTTACCTTTACTTTCATGTAAAAACCAGCATGATTTTTATTATACTTAGACTCTACTAGATTTAGTAGATTTTAGATTTTCTCCTCTACTCCTATAAGCACAAGAAATGCTCTGGAGTCATGCATTAATAGGTTGATTAAAAAGTCATATGGATTATTTAAATCGCACAGTTGTCCCCATTAGCCTCTCATGATCCATAGTAAAACCTGCATAACTTAAAAGCATTATTTCCAAATTAAAAAACCTTCCAGCATCTCATCCTGCTGTAAAAGTGACAAATTAACTCGTAATTACAAGAAATCATCTAAAAACCAATACAACTTTAAAACTATTAGTAAATATACATACAAGAGAATATGTTTCTGTTCTTCTCATACAATAATGAAATGTCATTATGGGACATAATGTTGGATAAGATGTAAAAGTGTAAATTGTAACACACCCCACCACAGCACAGTGTGAAGGGCATGGAACTGTGTGAGGACAGGACCTTGTTGAAGAGTCCCTCAGTGACAGAGATATTCTCAAAATGGTGGGATACATTGTTTTTTTACAGAATTAGACAAAATGATATTATGAAGGAGGTTCTTTTCATTTGTCTCACAGTCTAAAGGCATGAATGTTTATGTGTGTGTGTGTGTGTGTGTGTGTATACAGCCATTGAAAAAAAGAAGAGACGGCATCATTTTTTTTTTCTAGTTATTGCTTTTGCAATGTGTGGGAGTGTGTCTGTGTAAAATCTGCATGTCGCTATTGTTTTATACACTACTGGCCACACTTGATTCAAAATTCCAAACAAAAACAGTCTTTAGAGAAAATTTTAAAATAAAGAAATGCTCTGGAGACATACATGAATTGGTTGATTAAAAAGGCATGAAAAATGTAAATGCTCCCAGGTGTGTGTGTGTGTGTGTGTGTGTGTGTGTGTATGTGTAGAAATGTGTTTGACTCTGTGTTTGCCCTGCAATGGACTGATCAAGCCACCCAGTGTGTTTCTCTGCCTTTTACACTGATTTAAAGTGGTAACATGTAGAGTTCAAATGGCTTTATTCTTTTACCTTCTTTTAAAAACCAGCATGATTCTTACTAGACTTTAACTCTTTACTAGATTTATAAAAATCTACTATAAGCACAAGAAATGCTCTGGAGTCATGCATTAATTGGTTGATTAAAAAGCCTTATGGTTTATTTCAGTCACACAGTTCTCCCCATCAGCCTTCCGTTCATAATATAAATAATTTATTATACTTTGGAAATGTTAAACTACACAACACTCTTATATTAGTGTGTGCACGTGTGAGCTCTGTTTCATTCCATCAGCAAACTGAATCAGGAGTGCAGTGGCTGGAATACAGCACTTAGAAAAGCTGCCATACAAACACTATTGCACTTACATTAAATTTCTTATTTTCTACCCAGCTCACACTGCTGAAAACAGTGAACAGGGGAAAAAGTGTATGCAGGTGTATATATATATATATATATACATATATATCATGAGTGAAAACAGTAAAAATGTGTATTTATATGCTCACGAACACACATGGGGATATGCAAACACTATAAATGTGCCTCTTAATTAACAGAAGCCTCAGATAAAAGCACCCAGTTCGCGAGAAAAATCGTATTGTGTGATGTCATCATCTGTGGCCCACAGGAGGCAAACACATAGAGAAAACCAAAGTGAGCCGGCTGCAATTACTCTCTGCTGGTGATGAAAGAGAGAAGGAGTGACAGAAAAAAAAGACAGAGAGAGTTTGTTGATTGAGAGCCCCAAGGATGTGGCGGTAATGAAACAGCCTCTGTTTGGCCATCTGCTGAAACAGACAAGCTGAAGACAAAGCCAAATTACTGGGGAGCTGCATCTCGGAGCCTGTGCTGGAGCCTGTCACAACACTTGGGTGTACTCTAAAACCATGCCTGCTGTTGAACAACGCAAGGGTTCTTCATAGGAGACTGCTGTTACACTGTGAGAATTGCAGAAGATGGGACATCACAAGTTACCTATTAAAGACACTTCGGATCTTTAAACTGCACTGAATTTGCCAATTTACTCTCACAGTCCCTGCATGAAGCTGTTTGTTTCTAAGTACGAATATTTGGCGGATTAAGTCCAGAAATGTGGGTACAAGGAACAAATCTAAGCTTAATATGGAACCTAAAAGCGCACAAGCTGTGTTTAACAAGGACTGGGCAAAAGATTATTCTGGTATTCCCTCTGAGCCTAGATAAAAGGAAATGGCGAGAGAAAATGGAGTTTGAGGATTGAATTATTGACTGGTCCAAAATTAAATGAATGGTCCAAATGTCCTGACAGCCCAGGAAAAAAAAAATCTCCAATTTCTGCATATAAAATATCTGTGCCGACACATGGAAGTGGCCAGCACTTTAACATGAGTCCTGATATGAATCCACTCTGGGGTCCTGTATACAAACAGGGACAGAGAGAGAGAGAGAGAGAGAGAGAGAGAGAGAGAGAAAGACAAGATGAAAAGAAAGAGGAGAGAAAAGCCAGTGATTTATCCTCTGCGCAGTTCGAGCAGCCTTCAGATGAAAGGCTGGAATACGAAGAAGCCAAATGAGTAAAGTGCAGAGGCTGCTGTATAGACAATTCTGTTCTTTTACTCAAGTCTTTAACTTTTTCTACATGAACAAAATCAAGGCCAAGTTGGCAATGAGCTAAAATGGGTAGGAATGTTTATGTGTTCCATGGGCGGTGGGGGACTGTCTGAAATAATAAAGCAAATGAATAATCATTAAAGCTCATACCAATGCCAAATGTACATTGTATGTTTACAACATCCAAACCATAACAATTCAGTCAAAACTATAGTCACATTTTCCAGTGCAGTGATCCTCAGTGCTCAGATTTACTTTCCAGCAGAGTTGAGTTCCCGCCTGCAGAACTTGTTTACATCTGGCATTAACAAGTGTTTTATCTCTGCATTGTATCTAAATGCACTATGGCTGTATTGCACTTCAACAGTTCACTAAAGTATACACTAGTTGAGATTTACGTTGTTTCCAGTTTACTTCCCACCTTTAGCATTCCAATATACATTCTCAGCAAAAGGCAAATGACATCAGCACCTTTACTAGGGCACATCAATGTATCATATTCCACTGCAGCTATATTTTTTACTCTAAATATTCTGCCTCGACTACTGGCTTTTATTTTTATACTTAAAGGTTATATTATGAAAGGATACAAATAGACATGATTTAAGGTAAAGAATTGGACATTTAAACAATTGTGCTTTTAGGGGTACACTTACACTGGGAGTACTGTGGTGAACAAAACATGTACTTGTACAGTGCTATTTTAATAGTGTAAGTGTATGATCCCCTTCAACTGAAGTGCTGGCATTTAGTGCCTTTAAAACAAATCATACTGAGTGATTCACCACCTTGCAAAGCTGACTGACACCTTTATAACAACACAGGTTTCAGTATGTTTCTGGTCTCGGAGCACCCCTAGAGCAGTACAAGCCAATTTCAGCTCCCATCTAAGGACACTAATAGATTATTAGTGAACAAAACCAATTACTGCGAAGTATAGTTATGCTCCGCTTTGATAGGTCGTACAGTGGACAGCCGACCCCCTGGAAGGGACAATAAATCAACCGCAGCAACAAAGTCCCTTTTGCCACGGTCCCTCTTTAATGCCTTGATTGAATCCGTTGCTCTCTGCACTTAACGAAAAACAAAACAATTATGCGTGTGTCGATCAGTCCCTGGGAAGGCCAAGAAAGCTAATTAACTTCAGCTGGCATTTGCTCAGGGAAGAGATTTAAATGAAAACTGACTGGAGTGCTTCAGACCTCCACTAGCATGTGATGTCACTGTGAAAAATGTGATAATTAGTCACATTTTTTTGATGTATGGCACCTGAGTACTGAACCAAAGTGAAATACTAAATATTTTGCAGCATAGTTATTTTATAAAATGATGATGTATGTCAACTAAGCTGCAAAAACAACCAGTTATAAATGCATTGGTTATCCTATTCAGCCTACTGCTGATTAGCCTCACCCATTCATACTGAAGTTTTAAGAAGTGTTTCAGCCTGGACTGCTTTTTGAATGAGGCACACTATGAGACAGCCAGTCAGTTTGGTAATTTCCTTGCTAATAAACATCTAGTTAGTTAGTTTAGGGAGTGTATTTAAGGAGGTAAACAACCAAACTGTTCTGGATACCCTCTCTTCAGGGCTGGATTTAGGCATCCCTGATTTTTTTATGTGGATCAGCATCTGCATTATCTAAGAACCAAACTGTATTACTGCCACCAGTCCAGCGGTAATACACTTAAAAGTCATCTACCACCATAAAAAGAAGAAGAAGAGGAAGAAGCCTACTGCAGCATGTAGCATGACTGCTCCGTGTCTTGTATTTTTGTATTTTTAACAACCCCCCCCACCATTTTCAACAGTTATCAAAGTTTATTTAGTATTAGTAAGCTGCGCCCTGTCTAAACATGGGGGTAGAAGGAGTTATTTCAACCTTTCTTTTTTGTTTTGGCTCGCCGCACGGTACTAATGCCAACCGGTAATGCTAACGTAATGCTAACGTTTTCTGATACTGATTATTTATTTATCTTTAAAATTCTCTTTAAGGGTAATGCATTAAACCATTTAACATGGAATTAGTGTTATTAGCATATAATAACACTAATTCCAAAAGCATATTCGGGGCATATTTATGGTTTACAATATGTAAAATAGGCATTTTTAACCAAAACATGCTCTTGGAATGTAACCCCCACAAAAAGCAGGGGGATTACTGCATTAGATTTAAAGCACAGTAACAAAAACAAATTATAGATTTAAAAGAGGTTGTAAAATGTAAATATTTTGGTGCAGAAAAATACACAACTGTCATGCGAGGACTTCTGATGAAAAAAATGATACAAAAGGTGCAGTATAGGCCCTTTAAAGTCATTAGTAATGAAGGCTACCATGTAGGCTATGTACGTTGTTGATACAGTACAATAAATCCAAGGTTACAAACAGTAGAAATGCACACATAGTAAGATCTTTAGGTACATTTCTTATTTAATTATATTTAGACCTGGTAGTTTTAATATGTGTTACTCAATTAACCAACATGCAAATTATGTACAGAGATATTGCTTGTAATATCTGCATGTTCTCTTACTAGTTAATATAGTGCTACTGAGTTGGGTCTAAAGATCTGAACGTTACTGGGACTGGGAGTGCGAATATGCAATTTTATGTTTTTACAGCAGGTCTTGGCAAATTGATCTGCACACGTCTTGTAGAGCTCTTGCTACAGTGCCCTCAGTGGCACTTATTGATTTAATTACATCAGAGTACCTGCATTTGACAGAAGACCATATGCTTGTCCAGCTTGTTCGCCAAATGTGAATGTCCATATCAGTGGTGGTTTGCTGTGGGCAGTGTGTCCATCTGGTGAACATTTCACATGCCCGCACACACACACACGCACGCACGCACGCACGCACGCACACACACACACGAACCATGATTTGTTTTCCTGTCTTTATGTTTTTTTTCAGCATTACTACGGTTATATTAGACAGTATACACAACCTCAGCCTTAACAACAGAAACCAACATTAAGAAGAACTTTTACAGGTGCAATAAGGAGATATGATATATGATATAAGGATAAAGGCTGGTACATTTTGCAGCTTTTATCAGGTTTGCATATATCTCACTCCAAGGCCTTTTTAAGATGTGCCTTCTTTAAACAGACAGTTAAATATAGCAGCACAGTAATATAATGTACACATACATTGCGCACACTCCAACAGTGATATACAGGCATCCCACCTAATGACTGTCAGAGTACTGAAACTGGATCCAACTGTGAGCTCTGGGGGACTCCTCACTGTGCATGTGTGCTGATGAAGGTATCAGAAACGCAGCCACGTTCCTGTAATGAGTGCACAGCTATGTTTTGCATGCTCCAGGTTGCTGGGTCTCTCATTTTTACATTCACACAGGAAGGTTGGTTTTTTTTGTTTTTTTTTTGCACATTGCCTTTGCATTACCTGGACTACCAGGCGCTTCAATCTGCAAGCCTGGCAGGATATGAGAAGAAGCTGGAGCCCACCCACAGCACAGAGGGGCCACAATCATTCCAGCTTTCACACACACACACACACACACACACACACACACACACACACACACACACACACCCCCACCCCC
>JBBJLR010000040.1:14649145-14670268 GCA_037577145.1 Brachypetersius gabonensis | reverse complement strand
ACACACACACACACACACACACACACACACACACACACACACACACACACACACACACACACACACACAGTCTTCACTCAGCTATACTGCCTTCCCTCGTTTCCAGCTTCTGTTTACAGCTCGGTGAGGCATTGATTACCAGAGCGGGATAATTGCTCAAATTTAGTGCAAAATTGGCTCTCCCTCACGCTGCTGCATTTCCAACACTCAGGCGATTTAATTCCTCTCGTCGGCGTGGCTTTGATGGGGCTGGATGGACAGAGAAACCCCTTTTTTCTTCAGGACCCCTTGTAGAATTTTCTTGACTGGGCAGCAGTGAGGTTGGGTTTATAGTTCGAGGACTACTCACGCAAAGACAGCTCTGGGAGGCCAGAGGTTAGCATATGCCTCCTACAAGTCATGCGAATGCAGCCACTGCACTCCCCTATGCAATGTCACCAAACAGCCCAATGTGCTTGGAGGACCCACCAACTATGTTGTGTCACTCAATGTTTGCCATGTTGGCTAGTTTCATGCTGAGTGATTAAGAGAAAGGGACAGCTATCTCACCCACCCAGCGCCCAATCATGCTCTCCCAGACTCCCAGCCATGGATCATTGCGGCAATACCTGGACTGTGGTCTCCTGAAGATAACATTTAGATGAGTGCGCCACTCGGGAGCTCCCCAGAATTTGATGCTAACCGTAACTAATCCATCATTCACCATTGTGCCTATCCTTGTACTCTAAGTACATTCTTATACTGTCTATTATCTTTTGTAATTGCATTTTCATTGATCTTCTTACTTGTGGCTGAACAATACTTTCTACTGTTTCAATCTATATTTTTCATGTTTGCATTATAAAGCAGGGGTTAACTGTTTTAGCTCACCAGCTGTACTCTTGGACATACAGTGAGATAAATAATTACTTGGTCCCCTGCTGAATTTGTAAGTTTGCTGACCTACAAAAAATGTACAGTCTCTAATTTATGAGGTAGCTTCATTTTTATAGACAAAATATCAATCAAAAATCAAGAAAACATGTTACATAAAACATTATGATTGGGTACAGGATAACTTCACAGCATTGAGGGGCCAATGTCTTTAACTTATGCAAGGTTAGTAAATATATGCTTATCAACAATACAGAAATCATTTAAACTAATGTGTATTTCAGATATGTCACCAGTCCTTATTAATTACTATTGGGCTGGGTTCCTGGAGTAGGGGAACACCAAAAATACTTACATCAGTTTATTACGACAGCAACAATACACTGAAGGTTGGATATGTTGGACATGTTACCACATTTATGAGGTGTTGTTAAGCCTGGCTACATTGCAAATACCCCATATTTTTGATGGGCACTGTAGCTTTCTGAGAATACACATTAAAGGGAACATTAAAGGGAGTCCATGTAAAAATTCACAGTGGATATTACTACTGGTTGATAGCTCTACCTGTACTCCACATTCAGTCACACAGCAGAGCCAATGGCGTGCACTATAAAAGGGTTTATAATTATGAGAAACAGCTTCAAAAAGAGCTTTAAACAGCTTCCATTACAGCTTTAAAAAGAGTACACAGCAATCCCATAATACATGTCCATTACTGCAAGGTGTAAATTATTTTATCCACATGAGGCTTGGATCAATACTGCAATTACAATAAAAAGAAATTGTCTTCAGAATTTGATGTGGCATGCTCTCATGAGTCAGAAGATCTTGATCTTGATCTTGAACATTCTGTTTTCCGAGACTAGAATAAAGCCTTTAAAATACAAAGGCATCCATGGACAGCGACCAGAGAAGGACAAGGCTACCCAGTTACCCCTCACCGACCAGCACCAGAGGATGTCGGGGATAGATGTCCAAACACTGAGAATGATTTATAAGGGAGTTGTAGGAAAAAACAACATCTTGTGGTCATGGTTTGAATTGATCTGAATCATTTCCCAGAGGGCCAAAGTGAGAAGGTTTGGCAAGGATCTAGTTCACACATTTTCTGATCCAGAACCTGCAGTAAATCTGGAGGAGAAGTGAGAATAGACACACTTATGGCAGTGCAGAAGTGTACCAATAGGTATATTTTTTCCTGAATCCTTTTGTGAGCCTTCTTGGCAATGACAAGTTATACTGCAAGATTATGGTCCTCAGGAAGTTGTGGAGCCCTGTATATCTACAGCACACAATCATCTCAGTAGTACTCCAGCCAGTAACTTCCAGGTTATTGTGACTTCACCAAGGCAACTGCACAATCTCCGATTTGAACAGGGGCTTATTGTTATTACTTGTAGTTTTGCAAAGGGGTTCTCTTTAGATAGTCATTGAAATAGAGAGAATATAGAAGAGGTCCTTGTACCTCTTCTGTTTTCTCTCTGTTGTACTTCACTGTTCCACTACTCCGCTGTTTCTGTGGTTCTCACAAGCATCTTTCACTAGTGTCCTGTTTGTGAGTGTTGTTAATCCACCTCCACAGGGAGTCACAGACAGTGGAAGAGCTGTTTTCATCACAAGAAAGTACATTTCTGCCAGCAACTCAACTACAAAAAATGTGTGATTTCAGTAACAGTCAAGTCCTCACTGAACGTCACTTAAGTAAACTACTAAACTATCTGAACTACTAATCTTAACCAGGGTTGCAGAAGGTGCTGGAGCCTATCCCAGTAGTCATATAGCAACAGAAACCCTGTGCAGGTCGCCAGTCCATCACCAGGCAGACACTCAGACATATTCCTCACATTTGACAGTCCTGCCCAGATGGGTATTAGGTGTTTTTCTTTTTTTCTTCCATGTACCTTATCGGATGTGTCCTGAATATGTTCCTTTTCATGTATTGAAAAGGAATACACTATTGAAGACATTGACTTTTCAACACTTTGGGTTTATGAAACATATTTACTGAGAACAAACTGATCCAAGAAAAGGGAGGGGAACAGTAATTAGAATGGCATTTGAACAGAGGGAAGGAGGTTCTTCCTAGGATCACTGCATTACTGATTTAAAAAGAACACAGAGTACTGGTTTAAAAAGTGCATGTCATCTCTCTTCAGATGAACTGGCACAGAGAGAGCAGAACTAAGCTGGGAAGAAGCGTCTACAGTAAAGAGCATGATATTGGACATTATTGTGGAATGAAAATGCAACCAGAAATTCACCTGGTTCTCTTGATTTGAGAAAAGCGGAAGGAAACTGTCTGCAGTCAGATATTTCTCAGAGACACTGTCTACTCACAGTTTGGTGAGGAATGTTTAAACCCCTGTAGGGCACAGATATAGGAGAATGATGTTTCAGAGGGGGAGAAACAGACAGAAGACAGAGGAAGCTGCAGTTCTGCTTTCTGTGAGTACGATCACTGCTCATGATGGTGAAATGCAGTCTCCTCCATCTATCCGTCCATAGAAACAGGATGTTCCTAAAAGCACACGAGAGAAATGTATTCTGAAAAATAAAGAAAAAAACTCAGACCATGTCTGGAAATAATTACAAGAGTACACACTGCCCCTAAACTAAAATGTGTCTCACGGCAGAATCTTAATGTGCTGCTAGGACAGCAGAGTCAAGGATTTTCTTACTCCATCTCTGGGGTCTAAATTTTACATAATGGCTGGTGAGAATTTAAGTTATTTAAAAGCCTGGTTATGCTTTTGGAGAAATTAAATGAATGTGGTAATTAAAGTGCTATTACAAATAGGAAATGCTATTAGAGTGTGTTTCGAATATGAAATGGCATCAAGTACATTTTTGTTGGCGTGCCAGCATTTCATTTTTTTATTTTGCTTGAGAACAGAAACAGTAAACTCAAATACAGACAGGTCCTGATACTCTAAACTACTTATCTAAACTACTTTGATTTGATTTATATCATTATTTATTTTATCACTGTCAAGACAAAACCCATTATTTTTCATTTTTAACGTATGTGAAGAAATGTCAACATGACGAATGGACCAAAAAAAAAAATCAATTTTTATATAATATTCCATCGTATGTTTTTCTCCTGCTATAAAGTCATTATTTTGGAGATTTTAGTTTTTCCAATAGCCAAAATACGCAATTACATAGTTCAGTATTTAGTTGCATAATTTCCATTCCATCTACTTTTGTTTATATTTTTGCCTACACATCTGACTACTTTCCACTTTTTTGCAAAAACAAGACTATACCCAATTACCTTTAATCAAATCAAACTACACAATCAGAAAATAAATGTTCCAGATCTACTTCTTATTACTTTTGATACAAAAAAGGCATATTGAGAGACTAATTTAGTTACACAGTCAGAAAAGGAACATGGCACAGGAGGCAGAGCACATTTTAAAAATCTCATTCCTAACACTGTGTTCTTTTGAACATAAAAAAATTAATTTAATAAAAAGCGGAATAGAAAGTACTATCATTTGAGCTTAAACAGCCCTGCACACCACAAATGCTACAATGTTAAAAAAACAGTACAGTTCTAAAAAGAACCCTATATAATATATAGGCATGTGAGTATCAGAACTCAACCATGGTGCAATGGAAGAAGATCCTGGACTAATGAATCACATTTCTTTTACATAAAGTAAAAGAAAATTTACACCCATCACTATGTAAAATTTAGATGTCTGGGTGCCTGTGTGTCACTAACCTGGAGAAGATATGACATCAGGAATATATACAAAGTACCTAAACGCTACTGCAGATCAAGTACACCCCTCTGTAACAACAGTATTCTCTAACGGAGGTGGCCTCTTTCAGCAGAATAATGCCCCCTGCCACACTTTAAAAATTTCATTTCATTTAGAAACAGTTTAAGGAACAAAACAAAGGGTTCAAGGTTTTTACTTGGCCTCCAAATTTCTCAGATTTCAATTTATTCCAGACTCTGGGGGATGTGCTGGGCAAACAAATGGAGACTCCACCTTGCAACTCACAGGATTTAAAGGATCAGCTGCTAATGTCTTGGTGCCAGACACCACAGCACAGCTTCAGAGGGATTGTCCATTTTTCCTGCTTCCAAGACATGACCTTCAAGAACGGACTGTTTACTTCTTGTCTTTGACAGGTGACATTGAAACAAGACAATCTTCAATCACCTGTCAGTGTTGTTAATATTGGGGCGGATTGATGAACTTATATGCAACTTCCATTATAAACACCAGCACTTCTATCGCACTTTAAATTTTTCAATTTTATGTATTACTTTATTTCTTGTATTTCTTTCATTATTTTATTCTATAGTGTTTTATTTTGTATTCTATTACTGTAAAGCATGGGTTGAATGGTTTATATATTTATATATAGATAAACTTGAAACCTGCTGGTGTGCAGTTAGAGCGTCAAACTGATTATGCACAATTTTTGCTGGCCAACTTCCAGTGATGAGTTTCTGAAGTGCTGCTCTTGGCCTAAAACTTGAGAAAACTTGAGCAACACCACTGTGTCGAAACTCCTGAAAAGAATCGAAACTGTAATAAGGGTAAAGGAGGCCAGACTGAAAACTGACACTTTTAACTTTAACATTACTCTTACAATATAGATCTGAAGTGCACGTCTTACAGAGAAGAAGAAAAACATCCTTTTCATGATTTTGATTTTGAGGAAAGACTGAAAGAGAATTCAGTGGCACATGAAAATGTAATGCTTTGTTGAGGTTTCCAGAATTCAGGATCAAAGTCTGGATAAGGCAGTAACATAAAACAAAGTCTATTCCCCATCTACCAGCGAACACAAACATTCAGAGTCCTGCTTGCAACAGGAAACCAGAACCAGTCCCGAGACCATTAACTACTCTAGAGGTGAGGAGAGTGAATGGCATCACTGGTTGTCACATATTCTCATGATTCAGCTGAAATAATCATCTCAAAAGAGCGGTTAACCTGCAAACTGCAAGCCATTAGCCGGAAGTGATGGTATAAAGTAAAATAAAGTAAAGTGAAGTGAAGTGGTCCCTTTACAGTCACGTGTGAACACACCACAGCACAGCACAAATTTGTGCTCTGCATTTAACCAATTTACCAAGGGACACAGTGGGCTGCCACCAACAGCCAGCACCCGAGGGAGCAGTGTGTGGTGACAGTAACCTGCTCAATGGTACCTGAGTGGTGCCTCTAGCAATCCTGCAATTCAAACTCACACCAGAATGTGTTTCTTAAAACTGTGGCATTAAAAAACACGCTGTCGAATTTTTGTATGTTTGCTTACTTCTTTATATGCTTGTTTGTTTGTTTATTATTCCTTTCTTTCTTTCTTTTATTATTGATAAGAACTTTTTTGGGATTTAAGGAATCTGGTCTTGTTCTTATATTAACGTTAACATGTACCTCTGACACACACTATGATTTCATTCTTCAAACTGAGCTTGTGTAAAATATTTATTTGCCATAATACTGGGTAAAGACAGCTTGCTAACATCAAATATCATTGCAGGCTAGCTTTGGGCAATCCACTCATAATCATAACTACATAACAGAGTATGATTATAGCACCTCATTGCAATTACTGAATAATTACTGGTACAAAATAGTTATTTGCTACATAATAACTGAACAATAAACCTATAAACCTAGAGTCAAAGTGGTTTGGCTGTAAATATCTGAAACTGTTTAGGCAGAGAAAGCTAGGGAAGAGGCCCAGTGTTTGCTGTTGTCTGAAATCGAGTGCTAAACTTGACTGAACTTCACTTCTTCCTTTGTGGGAGTGTGTATTGTTTCTACAGGGCTGAGTCATTAAAGATGCAAATACCTTTGGATGCACTAAACACCATTCTGCACTTTAACCCAGTCATCGTTTCATAACTTGCTGGAAAGGAATACAATGCCAAACCAACAAAACGTTGGATGGCACTGTATGGGGGTGGTAGAGAAATATGCTGGTGCTTGTATGCATTCATTGTCCAGCTTCCATTCACAGTTCAGAATTGATTTAACACTCTAGTTAAATGTTTCTGGACCCATAACAACGTGGATTAGCCTTTCTCACCTTGCACTCTCACCTTTTCCTCAGTCACATGAAGCTGTCTCCATGAATCCAGTTTCAAAAGAGCTTCATGTGCCAGTAGAGTCCAATTAAAACCAAAGCTGTGGGGAAGAGAAATGCCGTCTGCATGGCGAGAAACGTGACTTATAAATACACTCTTTTAGCACCATGCTTAACCTTTACAGTAAAACAAATAGTTGTCTAAACCCACTCATCAAAGCTGGAAAATTCATAATTACTGTCCATACAAAATGCTTGCTGGCTCATCCAAAGGTAAACAAGTGCTTTAGCTATCACAGAGAAATAAAGACATTTGGACATCCTGCTGTGTGTGAGGAAAAGAACTTAGAGGAAACAGTATGGCCAATAAAAAAGGTAAATCAAAAAAGAAAACAAGATTACTCAAATATACTCCTTTTAACTTAAGGTAAGGTGCAATCCATATTTTCAATGGCCTTTCCATTTTGAGATAAATTGATTTGATCCAAAATGATTTGGAATAAAATCCTGTTACATATGACGAAAGGCATTCAAGTCTTTTGTCAAGGTTTCAGACCTACAAGCTTTGTGAAGACAATAATACTGGTTCTGTCCTCCAGCACTTTGGATTGAAATAAAACAAAGAGCCATAAATTGTCCAATTTAGGAGCATGAACATAATCTTATTAACTGTTTAGCCTGTCTTGGCAAAGAAAACATAAAGTCCACCCTATTTAATTGTGGATATAATTGATCCAAAGAGCTCAGATAATAAAAACTTTTCCTTACTTTTATACATAAAGGAATATGAGGTAATCAATGTAAATATGTCCAAATTTACAGTTGATGTGGTTCATCTACAGAAAGCAAGCTGCAAGTGTGGTGTGTTTTGAATCGTTATTTCATTGTAAGTAAATAAATAAATAAATGAATGAAGAGAGAGATTCTTCCTCACACCTCGGCTTGTTGGGAATTGCACTGGGTTGGGAAAGAGCCCGGAGAGAACACATTCTAATTTGGTATTCTCATCAGTTCTCTCTACATTTGTGTGGAATAATCAGGTGATTGCGCCTGAGGTGTCGGATGTAAAAATCAATGGTCTGCCTTTTTCTGTTGTCTCTCTTGCTCTCATTGAAAAGGACAGAACGTGTTAAAGAGGACCACCGGTAATGCATTGCTTTAAAGGTTAACTGACTGGTAAGGTTACTGCAAATCAGGTAGTTCTCTGATGTCAACACAACAGGCTTTTTGCTGTAACTTCAACATGCATAAAACAACTGACAGCATTTACTGAAATGTGAAAGCCAATCATTATCTGCTGTGGTGAAATGTGAGAGTTAAAACAAAGGCTTTCTTTCTAGGCCAAAGAAACATGAAATGCGAGCACTAGGCTAACCTGGGGGCACACTAATATTTGTTGATGGTTCTAGATTAAATACAGGCATCTTAAGTTTGTTAAAGAAATTCTGTTTGTTTCATCTGAAGTACGTAACAGACACTTACATATATTCTACCTTTAGTTTGCAGTTTAACTATGAGTCCTGCCATTGTGCTGCTACCTCTGTTTTCCATTTTTAGACTACGGCTCGTATTCACCATCAGTGACGGCTACAACGTACAGATGACTTAATTCAAGCTTTTAATTATTAGGAGTAACACTTTATAATCATTTTCATTACAAAACCATTAACTGATCTTGATGAGCTATGATCTTTATTATTATACTTGAATTTAGAATAAAGCAGCAACTATTTATGCATGCTTTGCAATATTGATGTTGTAGAAGGTTGAAATACAATCCCTTTAAAAAATAAGGGTATTCTCTTTACAGTGGGCATTGTGTATTGGTGGGTACTTTATACTAATGAAATTGTAGTTTTTGACTAATCTATGGTGGCTAAGCTGTCATTCCTGTTGGATAACATCTCCCACCTCATGCAGGAGACTCTAACAGCACTGAGCAGCCACTTCAGTGGTGGCTGCTGCACCCATGATGTGGGACAGAGAGATTCCGCAGGTCTTTCCATCCGAATGCTGTCAGACTCTGCAGCATTCGACCAAACATGCACAGACAAACAAACACATACATCCAATACACCATAGTAGTTTCTATCATGTGGTAATTTGTATCAATATGATCACAATACTAGTATTTTGTCCAAATAAAATGTGGAACGCCCTTCCTGAACATCTGAGGATAACACAAGGATTATGAACTCTTCTTAATTTAACGTATCTATTCTTTCATTTTTTTTAATAACTTTTGTCAAGTGACCTTAATGTTGTGAAAGGTGCTTATAAATAAAATGTATTATTAGTATTAGTATTATTATTATACATTTAGCCCTACTCTATGCACATTTAAGACATCCTGATTTTGTAAGCTTCAAAGATGAAGGTCTCCTTGATGAAAAGCAAGATAATGGAAAGAAATTAATGCCTGATGATGTAATATGCTGCCCAATATAGTCTACAGAATTGCAAACTTAATGAAAAATGGTGTAAATGTCATGACATGAGTGGGTTAGCAGCAGTTCTGGAGAGTCGGGCTTTGGTGCAAAGTTATTAGTACATACTCTGTAGTCTCTCTATAATCCAAGGATAATGTCAGTGTCTATAGAGATTCTGAAATGGGAGCAAGATGGCCCACTGCCAAACCTTAATAACTTCGAATAGTGAGGCGGAGGAAACTTTCATCAAGGGACGCTGGCAATGACATTTAAAACGACACCTGAGCAAATGAAGGGAGCAGAAGGTTAAGCTTTGCTAAAGCTATCGCAGTGTCACCAGAAACCTGAACAAAGTAACATCACACTGCTTCTCCACCAAGCTTCACAGATGAGGTGGTATAGTTAGGATCATGAGCAGATCCTTCCCTTGTCCATGCACTTCTGTTCACTCCATTGTGATTCAAAATGATCTTTGTATAATATGTTCACAAGATACTGTCCCAGAACTGCACAAGCATTTTCTTAGACTTTAAACCGAGTTTCCTTTTTTGAGGCTTGGCATCCATCTTGATCATTGATAAAGATTTGACTAGCTGTTGAATGGTGTTGTTTACCTGGCCAGTTAAGGGGGTTTTCACTCTATCTACTGTAGATTATTTTCCATGGTTCTCTTTCTGAGATCATTACTATATTCATTCTTCTTAAGAATACAATAGATAGTTCACACCTTTTTGCTCTTTTTTTCTAATTCGATTTTACAACCTAATGATAGCCAGATGTATATAGAGAGTTAATGTAAATGGAAACTTAACTTTTATCCACTTACTTGTACCAAAAATACTCAGGGAATAAATCCACCCAGCCATGTAACGGCCAAGCGGCCAACTGTCCAATTACTTTTGAGCACCGTAAATGAGGGGAGGGCAATTCCTACAATGCTCATCCAATTTAATATAAATACTCTCAAAATAAAGCTGACATTTCTTATTCATTAGTTAATTTCAATTCCAGTATGCTGCAATAGCCAACAATAACTGGCAACATCCAAATTCTCGTGGACCTGACTTTTGTTAGTAATCATCACTCTCTAAGCCAATGATCTTCAAACCATTCTTCAGGACACAAAGATAATTCACGTTTTGCCTCAGCCTAGCTCACAATGTATAAAGGTGAAGAAAAAAGATGGACCATCAGGAGGGGCTTGAAGACTGTTTCGAACCAATTACACCATTGATGTACACCACTGAGCTGGTTCACACTGTACCTTTGTAGTTTGAATTACTTTACTGCGTCAGCTGAGCATGGTAGGTCTGGAAGGGTGGAGAGAAAATTACTTTTTTTCTCAACTGAACCTCTGCAAAGCAAAATGGGTATTATTAGGACAAAAAGATTACATACAGAATCATTAATCTAAGAGAAATCTTTCATAGTGTTGGCAGTTGAGCCGTTGCAGACATTTTAATCTAAGTAGCCTCATTAAAACCGTACAGATGGCCATGTTTCCATAGGAACTATCACATCAAATTTATCGAGGTCAAGGCATGAGTGTGACAGGAAATCAATAGTGAACTGTGAAGAACACAAGAAACTTAATTGCGTACATGTTCTTTATGTAATCAATGGAATATCCTCTATGGGTTGATGAAAAACAATGTATGATCCCAAATGGGACACAACCTAAAGGGCAAATATAAAATTAACAGGTAAAGAAGCACTTTGGTTTAGTGGTTTGCCACCACATATACCACCACATATACCAACACACACACACACACACACACACACACACACACACACACACACACACACACACACACACAGGCTGCTTTTTTAACATGCCCGTGAACTAAAGTCGAAATTTTTTTTCTAGAATAAAGCAGCTGATGAGCGACCAAGCAGTCATTTCCGCTATGAGTCAAAGAAAGAGAAAGAGCGCTGGTTGGAAATAGTTACGCACAAACAAGTTCCCAATTCTCTCTCTCACTCCTCTCTCTCTCTCTCTTTCATATATATATATATATATTTACAGGGATTATGAGAACATGTAATAACAGGCCTATTTCCTCTTGACGTCAGCACTGCAGTGAAATGTTCCATTTTCATCCGATAGCCATGCTTATGAGGAAAAAGGGTCAGTGTGGAGGAGCGATGTTCAGTAATGGTCACATCACCACTGTAGAGGATGACACCGTGCAGAGCCGTGAAAAGGGTCGTGTCAGCCTCTGCTTCTCATGATAACTAGGCAATTCCATATCTCTCTTCATTTTCTGAGCGCTCTGACTAGTTCTTAGCAACCATTGCCTCTTTTAGTATTTGGCACACCTCTATGAATTTCTCACAAATATTACATATTTGAATCTACGCAAAAGGGGAGACTAACAAAGCATACCGAACTCCATAATAGAGCAGAGGATGAAGATTTCATTTCCAAAGCCAAACATGAACAACAAACAGGCAGGTTATGGTGAAGTTGACTAGACTCAGATTAATAAACTGACATGAACGGTTCAAAACGGTTTGACTTTCAGTTCTATTCTTTTCACCTGCTGTGTAGTTAATGGTGAGCACAGACAGCTTGTGCTGGATGTGAGCGTTGTCTGCTTACTTTATATAGGCTGATAATGAAGAGTGAAATCTCCCCTGGTATATAAAAGAAAGGCATATTAACCCATGCACAGTCTCTACAGTCTAGTTTTCTTTCATTATTTCTTAAAGACTTCCGAAAGGATTTTGGACCATTATGCCAGGTCTCTCCTTGCGAACTGAGGCATCCCTGTCTAAAAACTTTACACAAGGGTCCTGGGATGACTTGCTACACCACTGCTCCTCATCACATTAATTTACTGATTTCTTTAAGTACTTTGCTGCATCTCTGTGTATGGAAGGATCTATAATAATTATGAAACTATTGTATTAATATAACCTCATATTTATGTCATTATAGTGTCACTAAAGGGCATATACATATACATTAATTTTCCTCTGTAAAAAAAATTCATTATGTAAACAAGGTTGAAATGTACCATTCCCCCAGTAATTAAAGTTATAAACAGCAAAGACAGCTTGTTTTGAAAAAAGATCATGTTGTTTACATGACACTGTAATGTAAATAGCATGAACCAATTTACATGCTGCCATCCATGGGGCATATAGCCCTTTCAAGTTCAAGTGAGGGGAAAATAAAGCACAGTGCAGGGCAATCAATCACAAGGAAGGTAATTTACATACAGTTGCTTGCAAAATGACAGGTGCCCTAGTCAAATTGCATATTCTATATAAAAGAATTTTTTTACAAAGTTGTTGACTTCAGATGCTGACTAGTCTATGCAGATAAAAATTAAATGCAATATTTCCATTCCAACATTTTTTTTTTTTAAGAATTTACTTAAACAGAGCATTTTAATGCCTCCCATAAATCTTTTGAACAATTGAACATTGTTGAAAAAAACTGAAAATATTTTTTAATAATTTTAAATCTTAAAATAAACAATCTAAATTATAGTAAGTTCTTAGCCAGAAAAAATAGCAAAAGGAACAATCTATAACAGGAGTACAGAAGATGAAGAAAACTGCCCAGGGATTATTTTGCCCTCTACTCTGTGGCACTGGGTGAAGAGCTTTGGAAAAACACCATTTATTGCAGTTGTGTCAATAAATGCGATATGTATACTTTTTTCGTGATATGGATATTGCGCATGTTGATATCTTAATGACGCTAAATTTGCGATATATTGTGCAGCCCTAGTACATATCATAGTATAGTATTATCAGCCAAAGTAACTTTGATTAGTAGTAACTTTGATCAGCCAAAACATCAAATTCACTGACAAACATTGAGTGTCTTGTTACAATGGCACGTGTCAAAGGGGTGAGGTATATTATGTAAATAGTCAGTTCTTGAAGCCGATGTGTTTTAAGCAGGATGTGCTATGCGCATGACACATGTGAGGTGTTCCCAGTGTGTAGTGGTCGGTATGGCTACAATGGGCATGTGAGAATCAGAACTGAGCAATGGAAGAATGTGGCCTGGTCTGATGAACGAGTGTAAGTGAATCACTTACCTGGGGAAAAGATAATTTACCTTTAGAAAGAAATCAAGTCTGAGGAGGCAGTGTGATGCTCCAGGCAAGGAAACTTTGGGTCCTGGCATTCATGTGGTTGTTACTTTCACATATACCGTCTATTTAAACATTGTTGCAGACCAAGTACACAGCTGCATGGCAACAGTATTCCCTATTGGCAGTGGCTTCTTTCATCAGGATGACGCTGCCGGCCACACAGCAAATATTGTTCAGGAATGGAACATGAAACAAAGCTCAAGGTGTTGACTTGGCCTCCGAATTCAAACCAAACATTTGTGGGATGTGCTGGACAAACTGGTCCAATTCATGGAGGCCCAACCTCTTAACTTACGTGATTTAAAATGCTGCCAAATAGCACAGGAAGAAAAACAAGAAAAAAAAATACTGGTCCACAAATTAATATGACTTTATGACAACATGATTACTAAATTACAGACTTTGGGACAGTTCCACAGTGGCATGACCAGATTGGAAATCCAGGCAAATTTACAGAAGCTCACCACACACCATACTTTTAAGAGTAAAGCAGGTTTTGACATTACCTGCACATCAATAGGAAAGCCGATGAACACCTGGGCTGCTGTAATTTTCCCCTCACAGGTTGATAACATTCATCTGAAAAAAATGAACTAAGCTGCATTTGGACAGCCAGGAACCTGATAAAGCACGCCAGCACCCGTGCGCCACACACACTCACGCCAGCAGTGCCGCTGCACTTGTCGCTTTTCTTTATCCACCCACAGGGTCTTCAGTGTGTGACACATATCGACGTTCTCCATGCATACTGTCACTGTGATAGATTTTCAGTCGCTCATTATTAGTCCCTACTTTCCTGAATCTGCGTCTCTGCAGACCTCCTTCTCTTACACCACACAGACACACACAATTGATCCAACATGTTCAGAGCACCAAATGTCTAACACAGTCAATCAATTTGTCTTTACCTTTGAATAACAAAGTCAGGCAAGGGTGGCTATTTTTACAAAGCATTAATTATTTAGCCTGGCCGCTTCTAGATAAGCATGCACCTGTAGTTGTTCTTTTCAATCATGTCTCATAATGGCACACCATTAAAAGGGCTAGAGACAGAACAGCCTGCTTGATGCCCAGTGACACCTTTGTGTAAATAATGACAATCCTGTATCAATTCAGCATGGAAGTAGTCTTAATAGTGTCATTGGGAGTGATTTCCAGTCATGTCATTACACATTAGTGACACTCCAATTGAATATTTAAGGGCCCATAACACTTGGAGTGGCACGCTGGCACGTGTTGCCACGAGAGTTTGCATACTCTCCCTCTGCTGAGTGCTCCACTTCATTCCCACATGCATATTTAGAGCACTGGAGATGCTAAATTGCATGAATGTGTTTGTATTTATAACTTTTGGGATAGGCTCTAGCAACTTTGGTTAAGGATAAGCAGCTCAATCTTGTCATACTATCACTAGAAGCGGGATTCTTATTCCTGTACAGCAGTCCTAAAGGCACACCAACAAAAGAAGGGATGAAGAGAGTTAGGAAATGGTTACGCTTTCGGTGCATAAACCTATACAAACATCATAAATGAACTTTAACTATAAAAAAGTTGGTTTTCAGACGATCGCAGCTTAATTTTTGATTGCATAGACATGTACCAGATTCTCCATTAATAAATCTGCATAGGTAAACCCACAAGAGTGAATGAAAATCTGAAGAATTAACAGTACTGTTTCTCTTTCATCAGTATGATCCTTCCAAGACTTTCAAAATTTGTCGCTGTTCCATTTTTTTTCCCTCCTCCCTTCATTTCAGATTCCTCAGAGGAGGTTGTTCTTAAGGAGAATGGGGATTTAATGTGGCTCTTAACAGAGTAGAAATTATGCCCTGTGAATATAAATTACTGCCACTTTAACAAATGAAAGACAAAAGGCATGTAGACTTTTTTTTTAGCCCAATTTCTTTTGTTCTCTGTTCAGTTGTGATAATGGAATGCACAGTACTGTCGAGTGTTCAGCCCTTGAAGTCAAAGCCTAAGAGGGGGGGCTAAAAAAACTGATCAATTCATTCATACAGAGCGGGTGCTTAGTCTCTTTTTTCCAAGTCAGCCTTTCAATGCGTAAGAACACCGCTTTTTTATTCTACAGGCTCAAACCACTGATTGATGGGTCTAACATTCAAAAGAGAACCCCCAATAGAGGCCAGGAAGAACAGACCGGAGATAAGTGCAAAACTGATAATCGAGAAAGCAGGTGGGAATAAAGCAGTAGAACAAGGTTTGCTTTATGCCTTTGCCTTTCTTAGTTCAGTATCTGCAAATGAAAGTAACAGAGTGATTTCACTATGGAACACTATCGCCATCAAGTGGTAAGTTTTTGAGCTTACATCAACACCAAACACATGGAACATAATGGTGTTCCCTTTATTTGCATATTTTCTGAAGCTCTGAACCACAAATGGGTTGTGTGGTTAAATCAGATACAGCAAAAAAAAAAAAACCACCATTGATTCGTTGCCAACATGCAAAAATATAGTAGAGAATTTATTTGATCAAATGTGACGACTACATCCAATGACCTTTACGCTTGCGGTCGACTGAGAAAAACAATCTGAGCTGCATCGATTTGATGTTTTATTATGTATGAAGAAATTAGCCAAGTTTGTCAACCTAAAACTGAACAAAAAAAATTCTGAACAAAACAAGTATACAACTCAAATGACTTTCAATCTGACGCGTTATCCAGTTCCATAGATGGTTAATCAAATTATACCACATAAATCAGAATCGGAAAACTTTATTGATCCTGGAGGCAATTGCTTAAATGTGTAAAATATAGAAATGTGGCACATAGTGACAGCATTATACTTTTGTGGTTAGTGAGTAATATTCACATAAAATGCAAAACTTAATCCATTATCACCGTTCATGAGCGGCATTACATTTGGTAGTAAAACAGGTGTGTATTCAGGAAGGAAAACATAGAAAATACTTAGACTTTGCCTCTAAAAACAACAAGATAGTATAAGGCCTCAGAATGGCTTTAAAAAACATAATACTAATGCTTAGAGTGACGGCAGAAACATACTCAATGCAATGACAATGTTTGGCCAATGCACCAAACGCATTTCTGTTTCTTTGGTAGCTAAAAAACTCAAGAAGGCAACAAATCAGAAGACAAACCAGCAGCTCTGTAGTTATTCCAATAGCCACAAGACCTGAAATGTGTTAACAGTAGAGGAGGGCGTGCTGGTATTGGAATGGAGAAGCAATGATGTATCACTACATCGCCCTTAGATGCAATGCTCACAACGCAGGTTGCGTTTATAAATTACATATTTACACGCGAAACCGTGCTTGCACAGCTCAAAGCGTTCGCATAAAGTATGTTTCGGTCCAAAGAGTTGCAACAGATCATTACAACCATGATGTAAGGCAGTGGTTCTCAAACCATTCCTCAGGGAGTCTCCTAGACAGCCCACATTTTTGCTTTACCCTATGTGTTATCTGGATAGAAGCAAAATCTGAAGCATCTTGGGGCACTTGAGAACCAGTTAGTGAACTGCTGATATACAGAAATCAACACTTTACCTCAGGCAATCTGAACAAAGCTAACTTTATCAACTACAATCTACTATTACTCAAAATCTTAATAGTGAATAAGGCATGAACACTAGCGGATTTAGATTATGAGAGTGGTATCATAGCATGAGACTGATTAAGAAGTTAAGATGTTTTTTCCTTTACAGAAATGTAACAATTTGCATATATATATACTGAAAATACCTTTTAAATATGTTATTTATTTTGCATATACTGAATAAAATGAAGAGGCACAATAATACACCCACAATAGGCCTGCATAAATCTGCTAGGTGAGTTAAAAAGTGGGTCTTCTGTCATATCAAGCTGACCCTCATCGAACTGGGGATGCAAGGCAATTTAGGACAAAATAAAACTGAAAGAAGACAACCGTGTACCACTAGTAGTTATGAAAGTGGGAACTGAGGTTGGAGTATATTTGGCCTGCATAACAGGACTCCATAATATTAAGCACCGCAAATTCCTTTAAGAGCCTCAAGTGACTCCTGTAGCCTTGGGTATTTACTTGCGGCCCACAGTCTCAGCCAACTTCTTCAGTCTCTTCTTCAGTTCCAGGGGAAACTTTTCATAGCACTTCTTGCACACAGGCTTCATGTCAAACTCCACGAACTTGTTTCTGCAATTAAGCAACAAGATGGTTCAATTTAAATTTTGTTAGGCAGCACATAAAAGCAAAGTCAAATAAATCAAATAATTTTGTAAGATAAAGTTCAATTATGGTGAAACACAAATACCTAATCACTCTGCTTCTGACGCAAAGAATAAATCTTAGACAAAAGTCTAACACCATATGGTGACCTGCCATTTACAGTTAATTTTATGCTAAAATCTCAATCTAAGTAAATGAACCCAGACATATATATTATACTCATAATAAAATTACATTCACTGGGCAAGAACAGGCAATAAATTAAGTCAAAAACTAATAATAACTGGATAAATTCAAAACAAAAATGCAAGAACAGAATAAAACATGCATAAGATGCGTTTCCCCTCACCCCACACACAAAAAAAAAGAATGGAAGTGTAAAGATGAAAGGTGAAGAAACTGACCCAAAAAAAGCAAAAGGAAGATGAGCATGGAGAAACAGAGGAGACAGGGGAGTTACAGACAGACAGCAGCAGTCTTCTTCTTCCGCTCACGAGTGTCACGTTCGCGTTTCGCCAGCCTGCGTTTCAGCTCCTCAGGTAGCCGGTCATAGCAGTGCTTACAAACTGGCTTCAGGTCAACCTCCACAAATTTGTCCCTAGGAGGCCACCATTGTAGTCCAGTGAGGGGAAGGCAGATGAAAGAACAGAGACACAGAAAGGCAGGAGGAAAATACAAGGTGTTTTTAAATGGAAAGGAGTAACAGCAAGGAGATGTGAAGTTTAAATAACAGCAGGAGCTGAAGACAATATGGACTGCAGAAAAGCAGAGAAGAGCACAGAATCCAGAGGGACACAGCTTGTTACAGTAAGCACATACAGACACTGACAGTGACTGGCAGAAAGAGCAAGAGAGGTGAGAGAAAAGTAAGAGAAAGGATGTCGACAAAGGACTCACTTCAGAGTAAGCTTGGTGTTGCAGGTGGAACAGGAGAAGCAGTTGACACACCAGGCCTTGTTCAGAGCGGACACAACTGCAACCAAACACAGTGCTATCATTAACAGTTTATTGTAACACGCACCATAAACCTTGTAAGAAGTACACATACTATAATGGATGGAACTCCTGAAGACAAACTACAGTTTAATATCATATTATCTAAAGAAAAACATCACAATTATCATTTTTGCAAAACAGATCCATTTCTAAATTGATACCCATGATCACAACAGCAAGACTTTAACATGTCTCCTGTAATTGCCATAGCAGAGGTTGACCTAGCTCTCTACTTGTGTCAGCTACAAACACAGAGACATACATTGTAGAAGGGTCATAGATTTCTTACATTTATGTGGCTACAAATTATTGTGGCTGGAAACTTTAGAAATAACAGCTAAAGAAACTAAAATGATCAATAATTACGTTTAGTTCACCTGCTTGTGTAATGTCCTTGATGCAAAATTTTCATATAAAAAGTATTCAATGTAGGGCCTCTGAATTAACTCAGACATTAAGGAATAGTCAAATTATTGATTCGTTTACACTAGGTAAGGAAATTCAACAGTTTAAAAAGTGTCATTATTAAGCCAAAGGGCCCCATGGCAATGTAGGAGTGCAACAACATAAAAAATTGTAATATCACAATGGTGAATGAGCATTCGGTCAATTATGACTACAAAGTAGATTACACCTACTGAACACAGTCATTGTTTCTTCATTCTAAATGTGTTCAAAATATAATGAGAATATCAAACAAAAATCATGAATCGAATCACAGCCTCAGTGCATCACTACACCCCTAAAATATTATGTACATTTTTTAGATAAAGAAGTGTAGATCATTACCATCTCCTTCAATCACACGGTTGCAGTGGTAGCAGACATCACCAAAAAGCTGGCAGAAAGATAGGTAGAACAGGTTTAATCAGATTCTCTAAGACACTTTGAGTATACATACAATTCAGTTTGGACTGCACAGCATTGTTTTACCTGGTTGTAATGAGTCTCGCAGTACGCCAAACCTTTCCTCTCATAATGGCGATGGCCCAGGAAAGGTTTCTCACATTTGGCACACACAAAATGCTGCAAATAAACATACAGACACCAACAGAAGCAATTTAATGCTTTATAAAGAAGCAGGAATTGCTTAAATATGAGATGCCCTGTCCTGCATTTAAAATATACAAGCTTAAAACATTTTTCTGGGCAATCACAATTTCAGTACATACTAAAAACATTAAATATGAGTCAACTTATAAACATTATGTTTTGCTAAATGTGCTTTCATAGCACACACTAACCTCAACATGCCACTGCTTGCCCATGGCATTGACCACACGTCCTTCGATAGGCCTTCTGCAAGCTCCACAAATAGGCACACCCATTTTATCATGGCATGGAAGGCAGTAAAGCTCCCCTTTCAGCTCTCGAGCATCAGCAGTCAACTCCTTACTGTAAAAGAAGCACACATCTCACATCAAACACATCTCACTGTGTGCATAACAGTGTGTTAAATATAACCTAATCTATCTGATCTAAATTTAATCCATCATTAAAGTTGTTTATGAAATATACTGACATGCAATACATAAATGTGAATGTTGACCATGGAAATATGAGAACACTTTGTGAAGAATGGATATTCTCTTAATCATGCCATCTAAAGTAATTGCACTATTTCAACACCTATTTTGGTAACCAGCCAGCTCCAATCAACAACACAGTCCGGCATGTTCATGTTATACAGCAGACACTTCCTGCCTTCTGCATCTAGTCTAATTAGTAGATTATGTTTTAATGGTTATATCTGAAAATGCTGCACATTAAAATCTTTAGCGGTAAGATGGCATTTGGCAGCTGCCCTTATCCAGAGCAACTTCAAATCAATAGTTACAGGGACAGTCCCTCTGGAGCAACTCAGGGTTAAGGGTTTGAACCTGCAACTTTGTGGTCATCAGGTTCATAGGTAGGTTCACTAGACTACTACCAGCCCTGCAGCAGAGACAGACCATGTACAGACAGACTTACAATTACGATCACATGCACATCTATTCTTGTCATATGCAGCATTCAGTGCTTCTGTGCTCACTCACCCGCAGTTGCTGCAGTTGAAATGATCTGGATGGTAGGGGTCATTCTTGAAGATCAGAGGTTGCTCCTCAATGATGGCGTGGCACTTCTGACAGATGTACTTCCCCAGACCACGCGCCTTCTCTCGATTATGACACGGACGACACAGGTGACTAAAACCAAATAAACAAGCTAAAACTCAGCAATGAAAGCCTTAACATTTCACTCCACTCTTCCATATCAGAGTTGCAAGATCGTATAGAGGCTAGGGGTGGGCGATATAACCAAAATCTTCTATCACGGTAGAAGCTGTTTTCTACCTTGATAACGATATATATCACAATATAGCAATTTGTATATGGAAATGCATAAATAAAAATTCAAACACAAAAACTGTTTTATATAATGTAATTTTATTTAAACTGTGAATTGCAGC
>JBBJLR010000040.1:14588983-14624585 GCA_037577145.1 Brachypetersius gabonensis | reverse complement strand
AAGGTTTGGTGAAAAGTTTTCAGCCCTCTATACACGCTAATTCCTTCCTACAACCCTGGGGGCTAAGCCCCCCTTGTTCTTACGTCCTAGTGACGTCCTGCTAGACACAGCATATAGACTACACACAGGTCTTCAGCAAAAAAGTACATGTAACTGTTGTGGTTGGTGGCAGAAGGGTGGCATGGATAGATACATTTCCTATTGAAATGAATGGAGAATGGGTAAAAATATGACTAGGTCTTTGGATGTAATTACATTTTAACTGTAAAAACACTTATTCCTGTGGGATAAAGAGCCTATGACTGGCATATGATAAATCCTGAAGGGAAGTACCTGTGTGCATATTTCAGGTTTTCATTTTTACTTTCGTCATACAAATCCAAGTCCTGTCAGCTTTATAAAGAAATCCAACAGAAGAAAACAAGCAGGGATTGAGCAATGACAGCTAACCTTGACTGACTTTTATTCATTGTCTGAAGTTTGGCAGGGGATAAGCTTTTATGGATGCTGAACCTCACAGCATCTAACAGCACAAAGTACTAGCAGCAACCACTGCGATGTATGCATTCTGAAATAAAGGTCCCAGACAATGTTTGTTTGAGAGGTGCACCAGACAAAACACTTTCATAATTTACTGTCATGGTATCACACATATCTTAATAATTACCAATAATGGCACTGTTATATTAATAGACAGAAGCTACTGTTACATATTAATATAACACTGTTCAAGTGAAGTGTGTGATGGCTTAGATATATATATATAACATATATATATTGTTTGTCCACAGACAAACAATAGATTTGTCTTATTTTACATTGCTTTGACTCCTGGCAGTCATGCTAAATATTTCATATGTTTAAATAAGGTGAAAAGTTCACCACCAGATGAAAGATGGAAACACTGGCGCAAATCTTTCAACGTTTTCTGTCCCTCGGCTGTGGATGAAAGACAATACAATCAAAAACCAATTTAGAAACACACAAAGTTTATTTGGGTCTTTTTGAACAAGGCTTTGAAAGCTGGCATCCCACATCTTCTGTGCCTCTTATCATAGTTGCAAATGTGAAAATTACAGTATCTAAATTAATTGGTAAGAATAAAATAATCCTCCTTTACAAGAAACACTCCTCACACTGCATATGTGTGTACATGCATACGTGGGCCCATTTGGACTTTCTTTATTGTTATAGAGACTGCTTCTTATCTATTTAAAGTAGTGTAGGCTATTTATGCAAGAAACACATCATTTGCTTTAAGGAGTTGTTTTTACTTTTTTAATTAAAAGATTTTGATAAACATTGTGTTTGAAAGTTTCTAAAGAGCAGCATTCACTCCCCAGTGGTTCATGTATGGGAATTTAATAACAAAATGATCTATTTCAAATGAATTGCTTTTGTGATGCCAAAACAATAAATCTTTTGCCTGTATCCACTGACTGTGATGTTGCTTTCCGAATGAGGTACAAAACAGGACAGCCAATCAGAACAGAAGTCAATCTTACATATTGGTACAATTAAAGGCCTGTTTCGTTTGAACAGAGATAAACATAGTCAAGTTATTTACATAAACATAAATGGTATACACTTTTAATGCACTTCACAGTGCAAGTGCAAGGACCAAAAAGTGGAGTGACATGGTTTTGGTTAGAACTCTCCCAGCTGCATTTTGAATTACCTGGAGCTGTCAAATGAACTTTTTGGAAATACCAGTGTGGCGCTGTAGTCAACCCTGCAGGGAACAAAGGTGTAGATAAGTTTGTTCAAGTATTGTTTGGAAATAAAATCTTTAAATTTAGCTATGTTTTTGAAGTGCTGACATTGTTATAGCTTTCATGCGGCCACTAATATCTCCATCCATGATCGCTCCAATATTTTTTACAACTTAAGTGCCCTAGATTCCAGGTGGCCACTGAGAATTGATCGTCTGTCTTTGTTTCCAAAGAAGATAATCACAGTTTTGTCTTCATTTCATTGGAGAAAGTTTTGAGGCATCCACTTATGTACTTTATCGAGGCACCATCACAATGAATCTGTGGGACGAAAGTCTCTTGGTGAAAGAACTAGACCGACCTGAGTGTCTTCTGCATAGTTATGATAGAACACATCATTCTCTTTAAGAATTTGACCCAGAAGAAGCATGTGCAGATTGAACAGGACAGGCCAAAGAATGGACCTTTGAGGGACTCCATCTGGCATGGCGGGTTTCTCCTATTCACAAGTCCTGATCGAGACAAAATAACCCCTGCCTTCCAGGTACAATCTGAACCACCTAAGGGCCATACATAAGAGCCCAAATCCAGTTTTCAAATCTGTCAAATCACCAGTACCCTTATTTTACCTGCATCTGTATTCAAGTGAATATTTAATCTTAATCTTAGGCAATTTCTGTAAAATGACAAACCTGACTGACAAACCTGACCATTTGTGTCTAGATAGTTACTGATATGATTAAAAACAACTTCCTCTATAACCGTGCCTATAAAGGGAAGCAGTTAAACTGCTTGTCTATAACTGTTAAGGGCAGAAGCATCCAAGTTACGCTTCTTCAGGAGGCGTTTAATAACTGTGATTTATTTTTAGCAGTTTTGGAAAAAGTTTAGAGAGCCATTCACAACAAGCAATGTGTGCCGTGCTTAGCTACTAAAAAACATGTTCAGAGAGCATGTGTAGTACCATACAAAAGTCTTAAACATTTGAGTAAATTATATTTAAAATGTGTTTAACTGAGCAGTATATGTTTGAAAAGCTAATATTTGAATTAATCCAAATGATATTAATACTATAAATAGTGTTCATGTATGTCTGTATGTCATTCCCAGTCATCTCCTCACAGAAGCCCAGTATTACATTGTAGATCTCATCAAAGACCTCAAATACCTAGTTCAGCTCAGTCAATACTTCATTAAGTTAAATCAGGTGAGCTGATGATAGCTTCACAAATCACTGCAAAGGCTGAAGGCATCAAGGCGAAATCTGGAACTGAATCTTTTAACCAGCTCACAAATATCAGAAACAGAACAAACAGCAATTTTATTTTACTTTCTTGTGTGTTTGCATATATTCTAATGTTTCCTTGTGTATGTGCGAGCAGAAAGTTGAGTGAATGGGTTTAATGCCGAGAAGAATTCTGTGCTGTTCTTATTGTGTGCTGGGCTGTGTTCACATATGGATACTTTACACTTCTCAGATAAAACAGTTTGTCTGAGCCTAAGACGTTTTGCACAGTAATGTAGATGGTTTCAATGAAACACTATTTCCTTAACACTTCTAGCATCAACTGGATCAAAGTCAGACTTATTAGACATGTTATTTCTATGGGCTGACACAGTATTCATGTTGCTACTTGAGTGAGTGGAACGGATGTTTTGACTGCCAATTCATCACATTTTGTAGCTGTAAGGAACTCTGGGGGTAACAGCAATTGGGGATTTATTAATATCTCTACATTGGCACAGTACTAGTGTTCCAAATGTTAATGATATTTGAGAAACATGCCTTTCTAGCTCTGCCCAACCCAAGGCTACAGCTGTGTTAGTTTGCTTCCAACAGCTTTCCTGCATACTGTCTTCTGACTAGTTACTGCTATGAAATTTCTCCATTGTACTTTCTGCTTCCCAGAAATAGTTTTGATCTTAAGAGGTGCTATAGCATCAAGGACCAGGAGCATTTAGGGTTAAAAGACATCTAAAGACTACTGATACGCTTGGAATCATAGATATGGCTTCTATAAAGACAGCAGTTGTATTTTCATTATAATACTTTTTTCCACAGATCTAGAACTAATTTGGATTACAGGATAAACCAGTGCATCAATGAAAACACAGGGATGATCTGATGGAAACATTCAGAAATGTAATCCTGAGGCTTTTACTGAGAAACAAGTACAGTGTTTTACCACAGATAATGAGTGTGACTGGTCACATGACTTCAAAGGTAAAAAACAGCAGTGATTTGTTTGACTGTGCTGTTGTTAGGAATTTCAACTTGGATATTAAAATCTCCGTCTATGATAAAATAATTAAAATTAGTGGAAATCATTGACATTTCTGAATATTCATCAATAACCTTAGGACAGTACTTCGGTGATAATTACTGGCAGAACTGGGAGGATTTTATGAAAATACAGAGATATTCAGAATTGAAATGTAGCTTCTTTCCTGTTCACAAGAAGGACATTAAAAGAGCTAAAGTTTGGAGGAGCGGCTTCGTTAAGAACGGAGGCACTGCAGCTGTCTTTAATCAGGTTTCAGTTAAGAGCATAAAATCTTGTGTGTAGCAAATTGGTAATTGACTAACAGACATTTGTTGTTTAGTGGCCAAACATTCAAAGCAGCTAATTTACAAAGTGCAGGAGGAGGCCAGTACAGATTGAGGCCTGTGGTGAATAGTGCATATGTTAGAGTGATTAACCCCAAGAGCCGACCACACTCTGTTGACCCTTTTCCCAATTATTACTACTGGAATATGGCTGGGTGATACTATAAGATGTGGCTGTTGTGAGGCTGGTGGAGTGTGTGCAGCTGGAGTGTGTGCAGTGTGTGTCCTGGAACCCTCACCGGCACCCCCCCGTGTCCTAATTGACCAGTAATCGTCTCAACAGCAGGGAAGGTCAGCTCAGCTTGTCACTGAATGTCAGGATTCATCATTACGTTCACAGTCATGTCATGATACACACACACATAGACATATATACACATGCACATATTAGACACATAGGTCATACCAAATTATTTGTTATTTCTTGTTTTTTATGAGACAGTTCCACTACCCATCAAAAATTTAGGGACACTGTGCCTGCCTCTAATACTTGCATTTCAGAAACAAAGGGTTTACTATTTGCTAATAGTTTGGCAACACACAGCTTCAGCTTCAAGTGTCTTCCTTGCTATAAAGGGCTGGTTTTACATAAGTAGTGGTTTAAAACTTTCTATCACTAACTTTTGCTCCAACAGTGGTTTCATTGTGGCAACATTCCAAAAAGGATATAACATGGTTCTTTGAAGAACCAGTCTTTAGGTGGATTTAAGGAACCAGAAATAATTCTTCTATGGCATCACCCAGGCACCCTTATATATTTTTGTTAATATCGATAGTATCAGCTTGATAATAATGCAAAATGTTTTTTAGAGAGTTTAAACAGGTCTTCTATGACATCATTCAAAAAAACAACTTTCTTTGCTTATGTGTGATCTGGTTTTCTTTGAAACAAACCTAATCTTTCATATGTTAAACTGTCAAAACCAGCCTGTGTGTATTAAAAATGAAGAAGCTTCAATCAATTACAAGAAAACAATTATGGATTTTGTAACAATTAATGGCCCTTAGAATCATATCCATGTTTTCCAATGAAAAGAACTATTTATCAATATAAAAACACACAAGCATTCAAAGGGTTATAGTTATATATTAGGGTTAGGGTTTTTTCCCCTGTGCCCTCGCTTGTATACGCAATGCAGTCTCTGCCTCTGATTGGCTTACGCTGACATGTGTTCCTTGGTTTAACCAATTATTATAGTCCCTTCATTAAAGGGGCGATACCGTTGACGCGAGGGGAATCTAAACACCAGACCACAACAAGACAAGAGACATGCAGCAGAGAAGACAAACACACATCACATGTGTGGAGATCCTTCACTCTAGACACAAAAACAGCACGGAGACCTGCACAACCTGCAAGTCGGTGTTAAAGTACAGTAACAGAACTGGCACTCTGCATCTGAAACGGCTCTGCTAGCTAACACAGCTAACACTAGCACTGCAGGCAGTCGTCCTGCCGCGGCTTACACTGTTCCCACTCTCAGTTCTACACTTAAATTTACTGCAAAATTCAAGGTATCGGCCTTTGTTTAGGTGTTTAATTGTCATGTTGACTGTTAATGTTACAGAGAACTTTAATAAAATTGCTCAGTGTAGGACGCCTGTGTTCCTTTGTTGCGTGTATGATGTTGTCATCAAACAACTCGTCGACTCGACTTCGACTTTGCTGACTGACTAGATGTTAATGCCCTAATGTATGCTGTATATTCATTACATTTACCGAAGAACTTTTTTAGTGTCTGCAAAATTTTGGGCAATGAATGTACAATCCAGCAAGAAGACCATTTGGGAGTCACCTGCAAGTAAAAAAGGATGAAAAGGCAGACTATAAATATGAGACTATGTAATTGCAACACACTATTCAATTTCATTCTTTGGTATTGTTACCCAAAGCAAGACGACTGAGGATGTATCCCTGTTCTCCATGATTAATGATTCAATCTTTTCAAAATTCTAAAATGTTTTTATTTTTTCAGGTCTGTTACTTTTGGCCTGGTTTGTTATAGACTTAGTTGTTTTTTGTCATTACAGCCATATTCATAGTACATACCCAGTGAAACAAAACCCTAAGTTTGAGGCTTGGCATTAAAATTGACTCGACTGCAAAAACATTACCCCGTTATAGAACAATTGTTTCGTAGATTAGGAAAAAGTTACAGCAAGTCTAGAAACTGAGAGAGAGACAGAGAGAGAAAGAGAGAGAGGCAGAGAGAGAGAGAGAGAGAGAGAGAGACAGAGAGAGAAAGAGAGAGGTAGAGAGAGAGAGAGAGAGAGAGAAAGAGAGAGAAAGAAAGGGAGGAAGAGAGAGACAGAGAGAGAAAGAGAGACCAGTCAGATGGGATCAGTGAAATTCACCATTCAGTTTATTCCTCCTGATGTCTAATCTTGCTGACTCAGCAGCCTCTCTCCACCCCATTCAGAGCCGTGAAATGATTTTCTCTTTACGGATTTTTCAATAAGCGAATGTTTTTTACTCTGATCAATATTTGTCAACTCTGTAAGACTCAGCAGTCTTTAATACAGTCATTAAAACAAAGGAAAATGGTATAAAATAAGAACCATATATTTTTTTTATATATTTAAGGACTGTATTTACTGTGATACTCCAAATAAATCAATACACTGTATACACTTTTTCAACTTCATAGGTTTTAAATCATTAGTTGTAAGCTGTAAAGAAAAAATATTTGGATGCATCCCAAAAGATGAATGAGCATAGCTATAACAAGTATAAAGTTATCAATATATCCTCTTATTTGAAAAAATCTCAAAGCAGATATTTTTATATGAAATTGCCAACATTAAGAATTACAGCATTGTTTATTATATTTTGTTGTTATTTTGTTGCTGCTATCATTATTAGAAGTAGTAGCTGTAGCAGTTATTATTATTATTATTATTATTATTATTATTATTATTATTATTATTATTATTATTATGGTGACAATGCCTGTGTTTATTGCTTATTTCTTTCTCAGTATTCATAACTAAAATAATATCTATATCAACACTTATTGTTATTTGTGATGCAGGCCTTGCTGTGGCTGGTTGTACTCTGTAAATATATTCAGTTTGCCATCATTCAGACTCTGATAACTAACCTACAAAAAAAGCTGTCATTTCTCCTTACTGTGAATGAAGGCCCATTCATGCAGCAGTATGATTTGGCATGATATGTCACATTTTACAGTTTTTCACTGCATGACTGCAGCACAGTTCAACTGGAATGATGGGAGACACTTCAGTGAAAGTGAATTATCTTGATAAAGCGAGAGTGCTGGGCCTTTCATAAGGAGGTAACATCTGTGCAGAGGGAAAGATGCAATAATGTGAGATTAATTCGGGTCTCTTTCAGGTTAATTACAACAACGGCATTAATGATGAGGTTAGATAAAGGTTGCCTGTTCTGGTATTTGGAAGTGTGAAAATGAGAGAGGCTCTTTTTTCTTCTTGGAGTTTTGGCTTGACGTTCAGCAGGGCAGATTTAATCAACCAAATGAGGAAGCACTTTGGTATGCTGAGGAAAAATAAAGGTTCCTGAATGCCTCTTGGCTTGGGTGTATGGTTCCTAGAAAATATGTTGATTGGTGTAGAACTTTTGGATGCGCTGGTCCTTTGAACATAATCAAAACGTCTTCACACTCCTACACCTCATTTCAAAATTGGCCCTTAAAAGAAGTATCCATTGAAAAGCTCTCAATGGAACCAAAAGTGGTTCTACCAACCTGATTTCCAAGTGCTTATTTGACTTGAAATTTGGAAGGAACTCAAAGGTGGGGTGGGATGTGCAGATGGGAGGTACATCAGGGCTTATAATGTGCTTATTTTGTAAACAAACTATGATAGAGACATGACAAGGACAACAATTACAACAATACATAACAGGGTCTTAGTTCTATCCTAAATATCACTAAATATGTTATACTCTGACATGCATTACTCATGTAGCGTATTGACATATCTGTAGATATCAGTAATAGTGTACAATAATGATACATTTTGAGACATTAATGCTGGTGTGGTTCAAAAAAATATTTAAATGTTTAACAATTGAAACAACTTTATTACTCAGAAAAAAATAAATTAAATAACAAAATATAATACCTTCCTAATGATTCTGCTTTCTCTAAGGCGCCATAATATCCAGCAACTACAGAGCTACACCCAGTAATAATGTCGCTGAAAAAAAATAAAATATAACTGTAGTTCATCAGTGTCTAATCAAATTATTGGGTACACAAACCCATTATAAGTAATTAGCCATGTCTTGATGATGTGTGGGAGACAGTAGCTTCATTTGGTTGTAAGTTCTGTTATCGCTCAGAACTCAGAGTGTCTTAGTAAAATCTGATTTCAACTAATTAAAAAGAAAAAGTCTAAAACCGGTGTTTGCTCTTCTACACGCTCGCTGTTTGCTTCGCTTTCACAAGCCGCCGCTCAGCCACCCTCCCTCTGTGGGTTTTCCCCACAGAAAGTGTTTCCAGTGTTTCTGAGACTTAAACTAAATTACATTTGTTCAATTGTTCAATTGAGTATTTGTGTGTGATTCCATTTTTAAAACCCCAGCGGTGTTTATACATTACAATAAGTTTGGTTCCATGTACAATAAACTTGGTTAAAGCACGAGATGTGCTTGTCAGCACAATGTCCTTATACAGTTCTGTGCATAAAAAAATATGAAACAAATCAAATCTTTTATTGATTCAGGAAGGGACAGTGCATTTTATTTTTTAAATATAGGATAGGTGGCAACTTTAAATGTGTGTGTGTAACTCATGTAAATAATATTTCTAAAAATAATGGTAATAATAATACTCAACTAATCCATAAATGTTTCATTCCAACTGTCCTTATGGCATTTATCAAGGTCAGTTTTGACAGAAGCAGCTTATGTAGCAGCTCAGACAAAGGAGGCAGGTGGAGAGGCAGGGTCACCCAAGGGGTCTAATAATGAATACATTAGTCGTGAGATTCAGTATTGTGACAGATGCCAGGCTGATGATATACTTTATAACAGGGTTTCATCAAGAGCTTTGGATAGACACATAATTTCTCACTGTTCATATGGCATGCATTAATGTGTTATATTATCAGGTGACAGAGCAATCCCACCAGGTATGAGCTCTGTCAGATGAGGTGAGAAATGGCTTGTAACAACAGATTAGAAGTGTAGACAGAGGACGCAAGTCTATTAAGAATTCATTCTATTCTATTAAAAATTATGAAGCACCACCCTGTGTCTAAAACAAATAAGCATGAGGATTAGCCAGTGATTATTAAAAGGAAAACATATAAGGTTTCATTGCATGCGTCATTTTGCTTGAGTCCACAAAAAGATATGTCATGACATTCATGACTGCTGCGTAGTGTGCCTGTTCTTCAGTGTAAAAAAATAAAATACAGATGTGTCTATTAAGCAAAATAAAACTGGATACTGGGGTAGGCATAAACATTTACTTTAGTTCTTAAAAAATAAAATCTAAGCAACTTAAATGTTTTTATAATAAATACATTTTCGTTTTTCTTCAAAAAAAAGAAATCTTTTTTTTGTCTGTGATCTAGATATGTTTGATTGTTTTCCCTATAATTTTGCTTAATCTAATTCTATTTAACAAACTCAATAGGTAAATAATATATTCAAATGTATACAGACACACTACTACTAGAAAAAAGAGCACACTAGATGAAAATGCCTTTTAATACTATCAGAACATTTGTTTGTAGTGAGCCCTGGCACAGTGAGAAGGGTGGTTTAACTGATCTAAAATCTCCAAGGATAACAGCTGGGGATGAATAAAGGTTAGATTTGTGTAAAAGTTTGTAAAAGGCACTAATGTTTTTTTGCAAAATTATTGCCAAAAAATGTTAAATGTAACATTAACATATTTGTACAGCAAAAACCTTTTCACCAGACTGAGAAAAGCTACACGGAGTCACTATCCTCTCTGTTGTCTATTTTTCTCCACTGCCTTTATTTTTTGATGGAGAACATTAATAGCTTGTATAAAAATTAAGAACTCACTTCTTCTAACACTTACAGAATTAGTCAACATCCTTGTAACACTTACCACTGTATCAGGATGCCTGTCTCCCGGCAGCGAAGGGAGACGCAGACTTCCATTCTTAAAGCAATACATTTTATTTTCAAAACAAAAAAGCATGAGGACCTAAACACAAACAAAACCAGAGACAGGACAAGAAGTGTCCTGATATCACCTAAAGATTCAGGCTTCTGTTCAGAACTGATGTGACCAGAAGAGACTAAAGTAGAGGTCTTGGTCAAAATATGGTAAAGCATATACAGGGGAAGAAGATCTCTGCATATGTGCCAAATAATACCATCCTTGCAGTAAAGTGTGGTGGTGGCAGCATAATGTTATGGGGTGGATTTTTATTTTGAAGTAGGAGTGTGCTTACAGTAATAAAAGGAAAGATGGATGGGGCTGCATATGAAGTTGGTAAGGAGATGGACTTTACACCAGGACAATGATCCAAAGTATTAAAAGAAAAGATGGTGTGGTTCTGCAAGAAAAAGGTCAAGGTTCTGATTTATATGCCATTTATGACAACATAAAAATCATGTTTTATCAAAAAAATCTTAGAAACCCAGCTGATTTGAAAGAAATTCAACAAGAAGAATGGGCCACAGTATCTCTTAGCTACAGAATGCTGGCACTGCTGTTATTTTGGATATTTGTAAATGTTTGTAAAAGTATTTTTTGCATCCATGTGCATATGTGTTTGGGAACTTTATACTTGTGGAAATGTGTTACATTTAGTTTTTGCAATGTGTTGGATATTTTTTGCACATACTATACACACCTACTGGAAAAAGCATTATGCCTGTCATTATTAGAAAATCAGTAAGTTGCTGTGAGGATTTGTCTCATTATTCATCTGTGAAATTGTATGGTGTAATACAGTAACCAAAGCATCAATGAGTACATAACTGTGATTTATAAACATTTGTTAATTTTAAAAAAATGCTGGTTTATTCCAATTTATGGTTTATAAAAGAAAATGATTAAGTGTTACTGTACTATGCAGTATGTCTGTATATTTGATAACTGTGTTTTACATTTCCTCCTTCCAACTGTGTTAACATCACCACAAGGAATTTGTGTATATACGTGTGTGTTTTGGTTAAACTACCTCTGTGAATGTCTGAAAAAAAGAGGACAAATTAGTGTGTGATTCAATTTCTCATCCCTTCTCCCCACAGCCCCTCAGAGACATTTGTTTAGAGCCTTTGTGTAATGAAAAGAATGTTATTTTAATTGGTCAGACAAACTATTTAATTAAACTTTCCAACTGATACTTTTGCTTTGTAACCTTCAGAAATCAATTTAATTAAAAAGATTGAAAGTTTTAATCAGGCAATATTTTGGAGAGGCCCAGTATGTCTCTGTCTGTCTCTCCGTCTCCTTCTCTCTCTCTATCTCTGTGTGGGAAAGGCTGTGTGTCTGGACTGATTAGCATTGTAATTACTCAGTCTTGGCTGGGAATCTTGTGAGTGTGTAGTCTCGAGGCATCACACTAAGTGCTGCGCTTTAAAGCTATGTGTCAATCCACAGTCTCTGAGTGATGCGCAGGCAAACTGAGATAACGTGTAGAGCCAGAGAGAACCGGAAAGAGCTATTACCCTCATGCCTCCCGCCTGAAGTCCTGCTCACGCTCTGAAGAACTTCTCTAATGATGGAGCACATGCTCATGAATAGTATATTGAACACACGTGAACAGACTCTTCTACAAGTAAAGCTTATAGACCGGTGTGCATGATGGCACTCCCCCCCATCGAGGACATTCACCAGACGGACCCGGCTAAAAGGACACCCGCGACGGTAAACCTGGATGAGGAAAGGGTCCAAGATCAAGCGACTGTGGAGCCAGGACCGATCTTCCGGGTCATAGCCTTCCCAAGATCAAGCGACAAGAGTCGAGGACCCGCTGGACAGTGTAGGCAGGACCACTGTCAATGATCCTTGGAGGAGGAGGAGGGTCTTGACACAAATCGATCAGACGACAGAGGGCCTTCCAGAATCTGGTGGTGAATTGAGGCCCTCTGTCTGAGACCTTGGGGAACCCATGCAAGTGGGCTGTCTTAGTGTTTTTCGACCCTGGATGGTAGGAAAGTTGGAAATAAAAGAACAGTGCCCACTGCACCTGCCTGGGATTGAGGTGCTTGATTAACAGAATGGTGATAAGGTGACAAAACCAAGAAATGTGGTGGAGAGCTGGTGAAAATCACATTCCTCCAACTTGCAGAAGAGTTGATGGGCCAGCAACATTTTTAGCACTGCTCCGACATGTTGAGTGTGTTCTTCAGTGGTCTTAGAGTAAATAAGGATGTCATCAAGGTAAACGAAGACCCAGCAACTCAACATGTCACGAAGGACATCTTTGCTTAATTGTTGGAAGACCGCTGGGCTACTGCACAAACCAAATGAAGATGGTAGCACCAGAGAGAGCATCCAGGGTGGTGTTGGTGAATGGAAGAGGGTGTCTGTTTTTAATAGTGATTTTATTAAGCCCCAGAAAGTCAACACAAGGGCGGCGACCCCTGTCTGCCTCAATTCTCACACCCAACTGAGCAACATGAAGTTCTCAGCCACCCCTGAGTCAGCAAAGGTGGAGGCCACAACCTGTTTGTGACTCAATTGAATGTGAACCTGCAGTACATAACTCCGTCATGAAGTGTCCAACCAAAAGGTCACCCTGCAGCAGGTGGTAAAGGTGGGAGTCGGCCTCCACCTCGCTGTTGGAAGGCAGCCCTGAGCTGAGTGGTGAATTCCACATACGAGTGAGCGGGATCTTGGTTGGCTCTCAGGATTACCATGGCCCACACTGTTGCCTGCCCAGTGAGAAGGGAGACGAGAATAGTGGTGTGGCTCCTCTCCGTCGAGTAGCGATGAGGGTGGTTTAAAACACATCACACTGCCAGCTCATGATGAGCTCATTCAAGAGTGTGTGCTTACCAATCACGGTTGACTGCCAAGCCATGGTTTCACACAAGGTGACAAAATCCCATGGGTTCACAGGGGGTTGATTAGTAGAAAAGCTCTAATATTAGGCTTTAATTTCTTCTTTAATAGGTACAGATCTCAATTCAGACACATATCAGCGTAGCCATTAGTAAGAGGCTGGAGAGAGACCAATAATCCTCTCCTGTTTTAGCCATTGTTATTTACAAAGTAATATGATTCAAAATAATCAGCAAATATGTTTATATTTCTTCTGTAAAGAGAGTGTGAGAGAGGGAGATTCCATCACATAAGAAAAGCACCAAAGCAGTCATGTAACTGAAAACGTCACATAAAATTCAGACTCAATTCATTTTTATTGCAGTTCTCAAAGATGATTTAAGCACTTTGTGGAACACTTTTCAGTCTAATTTGGCTCCTCAAAGCCAGCAGACCTGATCTAGTATAACTCAAGATCTAGAGGCTAAAACTACATATAGACTATAGAATCTAGAAAAACACAGGCACAAATTGATTACTGTTTATTGCTTGTACTATCGTAACACAACGCAAATGCTTTTAGTTACTGGTCCCACACCATTACTTAAACTCATTACAAATCCCTTTAGCTTGCACAGTGCCACCAAAACATGATCTCTTAGACTTCAGGCACGGAATTGGTGACAGGGTCATGGACCCCCAAAGGTCATTGGTTCACATAAGGATAGAGGGTTAGCCCGTCTTGACTGATCCCAGAGAAGAGCTACTATAGCACAAACTGATTGAAAAGTTAATGTTGGATATGATAGAAATGTGTCAGAACACAGTGAGGTACAGCTTGCATACTGGTCAGAGCCCCTACATTGCCCCCTATCCATGATCAAATGCATCTATAAGGGGCATGTGAGCATCAGAACTGGGCCATGGAGCAACAAAAGAAGGTTTCCTGGTCTGATGGTTCACTTTTTTTTTTTTACATTAAGTGGGCGGCTGTATGTGTGCATGTCACTTGCCTGCAGAAGACATGTCACCAGAACACTATCAGCCAGTGAAGGCAGTGTGATGCTGGGAAATCTTGGGTTCTGGCTTTCAATATGGGTGTTACTTTGGCATGTACCACCTACCTAAACATTGTTACAGACCAAGTACAGCACCTCATTGCAAAGATATTACGATATTATGGTTTCTTTCAGCTAGTTGATTTACGCTACCAATCTGCAAAAATTGTTCAGGAATGGTTTGAGGAACATGACAAAGAGTCCACATTCCCCTGATGTCAGTCTAATCAAGAATGTGCTGGACAAACTGTCCCACCTCTTAATTTAAAGGATATAAAGTATATGCTGCTAACATATTAGTCCCAAATACCACAGCACACCTTCAGGGGTCTTGTGGAGTCAGCAGTTACACAAATAAAGTAAAGTAACAATTTACAGATATATTAGGCTCCATGTATGCTTTGGAAAGGAATGGGATCCAATACAATACTCAAGCTCTTGAGATTAGTTAAAAGCAAAGGTTTGATTTCAGCTGAATCTATACATGCTTCTTGATGCGTTCAGAGAGGTGCTTTAAGTCAGTTTGTCCAGGCTGTGTCCACGTCAAATCACACCTGTCACTTTTCAGCAGGATGCAGGGGAAACAAAAAAGTGCACTGGCTGTTCCACAGCCTGTCAGCCCTGACTTACATGGAACCACCTGAGACCTCAAGCTTAGCCTAATACCATAGCAATCCAAAACCTGCACGCACTTTCTGTAGCAGGGGCAAAATTTCCAGCACCCCAAAACCATTTAATCCGGCCGTGCTGATAGGCCAAATATTTATTATTTTTGCCTAGCAACCATGCACGATTGGCTATTTCACTGCGCTTCTAAGAGAGTCTGTTGGTACCAATTCACTGTTGAATGAGAGTCTGTTGGAAATATAGTTTAAATAATTCAGATTGCATGTAGGTACACACTATTAAGTAAATATACTATTACGTATATTTTTTATTTGTTTGTTTGTTTGTTTGTTTGTCTGGGATGGCAGCATGCAAAAGTCCCCTATGGACCAGCCACTTCTGGATTTATGAATACGGCAGGATATAAAAAATCCTATTTTGCAAGGCAAACCTTTTATAATAATTTGACCATATTACAGATGTAGGTGAATATAGCATGCAGAGTCTTTCCCAATGACTTACCATAATAGTCATGTGCTTGTCCAAACAGGGTAACTGATCCCCAATCTGATACCTGCATTAGATATCATTGTTATTACCCACTACATTACACAGCTTTAAAGATAATAGTCTATTGCTCTTTGAGATGACTGACAAGCACATTCAATACAGTAGTACTTCAGCGTATACAGTGACCACCAGCGCAAGTACAAAATGTGAATCTCTATACCAAAGGACACTCAGTAGATTGGGGACATTTCCTTTAAAGGTGTCTGTTACAGACAGAATCATTCAGTGTATTAAGGGTACATCTAAAACCATTCACTGATTTCTTTAACCACTGTTTAACAATGTTTTTAAATAACAGTATATCACATGTTAATGGAAGCCCCTTTTTGCAGTTTGCACTCAAATGACAGTTTCTTATGCAAATACTATCACAGCAATCCTTGATTTAACCATAAAATACTTAATGAACAAAAAGTGAAAAATTAAACGTTGAAAATGTGAAACATTTTGCTACTGTACATAGTGTAATATTTAAAGCTAATATGTCAAGTATTTAGTTGACGTCTGGTAGTAAATGCTTAAATGCTCATGCAAACTGCTGAATAGTCAAAAGACCACATGTTGTCCACACAATTGTTTGTTGTTAAAGGTGTTGTATCCCAAAAATACACCTTTCCATCAGTATATGACATACAGTTACATATAATAAAGTGAGATTGTTTACTTCTCATTAAAAACCTTTCTTAGTGCCAAACATTGGTGATCAAGTAAAATAAATGAATTAATTGCTGAACTGTCACTTTAACAGTTGTTTTTACAGTAGTAGCTTTACTAAAGCCAAGTAAAGCATGGAGCAAGTGTTTGGTTAATATGGCACTTGGCTTAGCCTGAGTAAACCAGCTATAAGAAACAAGCCCACAACTTGCATCTCAAACACATTTGTCAGAACATGCCTGTTGCAAGTCTGAAGTAATTTCCTAGAGGAGATCTTTGTTATGTAAGTATCAGTATTTCAGTCTGTTCAATGCTGCTGCTGACCAAAGCAACCTAAGCCTTATCACTAAATGACAGTTCTCCCTTTCTCTCTCTCTCTTGCACACACAAACACACATACACACTCTCACACGCACACACACAAACATACACATACACATTCTCTCTCAAACACGCTCAGACTTTCTATGACTCTCTCTGACTGACAAATTGGACATGGTGAGAATGTGACTCATGTATTTTGTTGAATGAAAATCAGCATACCTCTCTGTACTCCGCTCTCGCTGAGTTTCCTTTTGAGCTCCTCTCTAGCCGAGAATGGGTTTTCTGCAGCCAGGTCGAAACAGTTCCATAGACTGCAGCAAGAATTTTTTCTTCTAGAAACGTACTCATTTGTTGCTCGTCTGTCATACATCAAGCGACAGTTTTTTTATCTCTTTGCTTAAAGAGAAACTGTGACGATCAAAAATTACTCAATATCTTACAGCCTTAGCAGCAGATTTAGTCGATTGAGATTAGCTTTGCTTTCCTCTGGTTTTCTTCTATTCATTTCCTTCATTAAATTCTGCTGACAGTTGGAATGTTAGGGACATTTAATGCTGGTGAGGATCAAACTCCAATATTCAAGAATTAAATCTAATCTTGGCCTCATTCACAAGCCCACTCACTGCATTCACTTTAACAGGGCTGTTAATGTAATGTACCAATCCTTTCTAATGTTAGTTCTTGTCTCATAAAGAGCTTTTAAAGAGCTCATTTTACACTAATATAACTGGAGCCACTTTTTTGGAGCCACTTTTTTTTTGCTGGCCCAGCTTAGTGGTGGCCATTTATTAGTACACAGTCTGTGTTAGCTGCATAGAATTACTATTGTCTGGTTGCAGATGTGTAAAATTACCACTGTGAGATGCTAAAAGAATTATTGGGTTGACTCAAAAATCATATGGGCTGTACTTATGTACAAAATGTATGCCCTGTAACAACAGTGGAAATGTTTTGATGTTATATTTAAAAAATGTAGACAACCACTATTTAACCACAAACTATCAATTTATTATTTCAAATCATTACATCACTGATGGGCAAAAACATATCCCAAGAAAAGTGCTCATTCTGTTTGAAATTTTTCATAAAAACATTTTCATGAATAAAAATAATCAGGGGGTCCTTTGCACACATGTAAGGTTCTTTTATAGGCTTACTTTTAATTTTTATTAATTTAATGATTGTATTCTGGCCCACTGTCTACAAAATCAGTTCTCCTCATATGAAGATAACAATTTTAGCCTGATTAAAAACACAAAAGGTAATAATTTAATTGAATAATATTTTTACCACACGAAAGAGTATATTATAATGTGTATTAAAAACTACAAACTGTTTTTTAACAGTTTTTAACAATATTTACTATTACTTTGTGGTTACTCAAATTGTGTCCCACATATTCGTCATCACCATCAGATATTTATAAAAAGCAATAAAATCAGTCAACTACATTCCTGAGGACGCCATTTTCAAACGGTCAGCTCTACTGAAGGCTTTAAGATCACTCAAGCTGTCAAAGTTCCAAAGACAGTTTATTTGTTAAACAAGTAGTGAAAGTCCCAAACGTAAACACACAGGACCACTGTGTTGACTCTTCCAAGGAGTCTCCTCTCTCCTTGGTGTTTCTTCACCAAGTGAACTTATTAAGTCCTCCTCTCTGTCCAGCGAGGATACGGAAAGTTCCTTTCCAGTCCTCTGCACGAATCCCAGACTTCCTCTTCGAAGCCACTGACTTGCACCTCGTGCCTCGTCACTCCTGCCTTGAAGATGGAAAGGAGAGAAAGAGGGAGAGAGCACCAGCTGGAACAAGCTGTCTGTCAAACGTGCCACTCGTCTTTCATCAGCTGCTTCTCCCCGTGGCTTGCCGTGAAGCAGTCGTTTGAATACAGAAAGGAGAGAGAGAGAGGGAGAGAGCACCAGCTGGAACAAGCTGTCTGTCAAACGTGCCACTCGTCTTTACCCAGCTGCTTCTCTCCGTAGCTCGCCGTGAAGCAGTCACTTTCTTCTCGCAGTGTTTCCTACTCAGGAAGGGAGGTCCATACACACGCAGTCCCCACTCACTTAGCACTCGACTCACACCAGCACAGCTCAAGCCACTGGGCAATACTGTTTCACAGTCCACTGTCTCTTCACACGAGATACTGTTACTGAGTTCACTGCCTCTTCAAACGAGATACTGTTACTGAGTTCACTGCCTCTTCAAACGAGATACTGTTACTGAGTTCACTGCCTCTTCACACGAAATACTGTTACTGAGTCCTCTGACTCTACACACGAGATAATGTTACTGAGCCTACTGACTCTACTATAGTGTTCACCTTCCCTTCAGCTCACATACTCAGACTCACAATGGATGTTGAATGTCAGTGACCACGCACCCTGGCTCTGGTTCAGGCCAGGATTTAAACTGTCTCTCAACCAACCACAGTGCGCCACACACGCACAGCTCCTAATGAGCACTCTAAGCAGAATCACCTGTGTGTAATCACCAGGTGCCTCCAAGCTCCTCACAAGCTCTGAGCCAACCTGCTGATTACACACACACACCCTGACACGTGATTAACCCCAAGGCTGCCTTCATTGGCAGTCACCCTGACATGAACTAAAACCCTGAACATAAACTAAAACCCTGAACATAAACAGTGAACTAATAAAAGGCTGCCTTTAACAGCAGCCACCCACAGACGTCACACAAGCTCCTTTTAATTTGCTATTTTCACTTAAACTTGTTTATATTTTTGGACAACCATAACATGTCAACATCATCCCTTTTGTAAAAAAACAAGATTAGATTAGATTATGACATAAATGTATACCTTTTAAGAAGAGGTCTGAAGCAGCTAGCAAAAGAGGGGAAACAAATTAGTTATTGTGGACAATTCATGCATATCATGTGAAAGAGTAGGTTTTTGTCACCAAGTGGTCCTCAACAAGTGGTCTTCAACAGGGTCTAGAATATAATTGTTGATCACAATAAATACCAATATGACCTGTGATTAACCTCTTTTATTTTATTTACTTTATTTATGTAATTGCCCCTATTTTTCTTCCATATCGTCCAACCCTAAGGGTTGAGGTGTGCCTTCCCTCTGTCTCTCAACTAACTATTATGCCATGTTCATTTGTCTTACGTCATTTGGGATGTACATAGTGCACATACTACCTATCTATATAGCACATAGTATACAATATTCCTTGTATTTTATGCATCTCCAATGACTAAAGCCAAATTAAAATGTTATGGAAACTTTTAACCAATTAGTCATTCCATAGTCATTAAATTCAACTTTGACTATGTATTTTAGGAAGTTATGGCTAGGCACCAGCTACCAGTGGAATATACAGTCTAATATATAGTTTACAATCCAGTTTATAGAAGAATATAATGCATTATTTCATGAGTAGGGGGCACTAGATGACAGTTTAAAACCATGTCATGCATTGCACATTACTCCTACTGGTAATGACTTTATTTTTTACTATGAAAATTTGATATTTGAATATATGGGGATGGAAACATTTTCCTTGGAAAATGTTATTACAGTGCTCAGGATGTTATCTTTTGGACCAAATAGTTAAATAAAGTTGTTAAGTAAGAAGCCATTGACTGGAATTTTATGTTGTAATGAGGCCACTGTCAGCACTGTCAGATTAGTGTCACCGCCGTCAGAGAGAATTTTATTTGTTTTAAGTGAATATGCTTACAATGTTTGATCAGTGAAGTCGTGTTATTAAAGTTCTAGTCTTTTTAGTACACATACAACATTATAAAAACTGAACAAACATGAATATTCAACATTTAACAGCGTATATGTGTACTAAGGATGTGTCAAAACTTTACCATTCATGATATGTGAACCAATGAATGTGGTCCAAAATGGCTAAGTAAAACATATTTTACATTACTAGTTGTGACATATATTGAAAGCTGGGAAGTTGCTTCCTTCTACTGAGCAGCAGATTTAGTCGGTTGAGATTAGCTTTCCTCTGGTTTTCTTCTATTCATTTCCTTCCTGGTGGGCCAGTCTCGGCTCCAAGTTTTTGTCCGAGTCCAGCCCTGCGCACATCCATTACTGGCACTGTTAGAATAAAATGTTCAAAAACTAACTTTACAGTAGAAGGAAACAATTTCGCAGCTTTCAATGTCGCTTTTGGACCACTTTCATTGCTCCCCTATCATGAATGGCAAAGTTTTGACACAATGTAAAGGGAAGATGACATTAATAAATAATGTAAAACAAAGAAAAGAAAAACAGCAAAATTACATATACAATGATTTAAATGAATAAATTGACATTTTTGTGGTTAGATGGTGGTTGTCTACATTTTTTAATTACAAAAGGCATGCATTTGGTGCATACATTTTCTATGGCATGTTGGAGCCATGCCATAGAACCATTTTTGTACTCCAGAAACACCTTTAAAAGGATGTTTTTCGACCCATTTTTTGTAAATAAAATGTGTGAAGTGTGAAGAAACACTTTAAAGTTGAAGGCCCTTTAAATAATGTTAATTTGCTGGATAAAGGGTTGGCTCGGAACCATACAAAACCATTTATAAGCCCAAATTAATTTGCAGTCATAAGGTTGGTGGATAATTTTCATGCTTCTGACACTTCAACAAAGCGCGCATGTTTTCATTCAGGTGGATAGAAGGTGGAAAAAGACACATAAAAAGAATGAAAATTTGCAAGGCTGAAAATAAAGCAGCTCCACAGTGTTTTTAAAGCTCAGCTCTCTGTGTGTGTTTTTCTGTTTTCTGCTCAGGAGTGAGGGAGGAGAGAGCAAGTGAGGATGTGGTTTCTGAAGCATGGTCTGGTCTTCGTCCCCTTCATCCAGAGCACTTTGCTCTGCCTTTCACTAATAGCTGCCACTGCGGGAGCAGACGTGCTGAAGAGGAGTCCGTTCTCATGGAAAACAGGTGAGACTTTATGCTTCAGTGAGGTGATTCACAGCTAAGAGTGGAAGGATTAAAAAAACCAGACCCTCTGCTCCAGGAACTGAGATTAATGTCTTAATGAGGTGTGCACTCGTGTAATACGGCAAAAACACTGAAGATGGAGTCATTTCAAAGGCTCTCAGGAATTAACTGCATGTTGGAATTATAATAAGTAATTATTCTTACTCGTAGCTCATTAAAACAATTCTGCAGGAATTGCATATTCCGAAATATTCAGTTAATACAGCCTGTAAGTCTGTAAGTGGACGAGGAGATATCTTAGTGAGAAAAGGTTTATAAAATATACAGTAAATTGCTTATAGCATAGTTACCAGTAAATATAGTACTTATTTCTTAAATATACAGTATTGAACTGTAGGATATATAACAGTAATTGTACTTTAATTAAAAGTGCATGAAATCACAGCATATAATGTGAATACCCCCACCTCCCGGATATATAGTCCATATGCTGATCTACTTCATTTATATTATCCCACTTTTCTATTTCTAATGCATTTCTAATGCATATATTTGTTTCTAGTTCAGTTTTCTGTTCTAATATATTTAAAATATTTTATTAATGTTTGTGTCTTTAGATTCATTCTGGGACAGTTGCTTTACTGAGAACTTTCTGTAAATTTTACAGGGAACCTTTTCAGAGTGGATTTCAGGTATACTGTAATTTAAGAAAAATATTTCTTGCAATTTACTGTAAAATTGCAGCAACTGTGTCCTTTACATTTTTCTTTTGTAATTTCTTAACATGAAAACAAACAGAAGCAAGCACAGACCTTGACAATTCTAAATGTATTTCACTGTATAAATCAGTACGAGTTCATATGTTACATTTTGTTACAGTTTAAATATAAAAACACATCTCAAGTTTTTGGCATAACTACCCTCTAGCTACCCAGCTACCCTCCTCTATATTATATCAAAATTCTACTATGAATAGACAAAATTACACTAATTACACTAACTTGCATTGAAAGTTAAGAATGTTTTTCCTTCTGTTAATTTCTGGAGAGACCATGGTTTGTCCTTACACAGTGACAATACACAGATATGTTTATTTAATACAACAAAACTACAGTAATATCTCTCTAAAAATCTTGGGGGTTTTATACCAGCCCCTCCTGCATTCACAGTTCAGTATTGCACATTGGACTTATATAACTGTCCAGATTTTACTCTGTTTGAGTGTTGAGACAGGAGGTGTGTGATTTCTCCCTGATCAAGGCAGATAAATAACAAATCTGCTTAACAGTGTGAAAAAGGCGTTGTATTGTGTTAAGCGTTGACACATATCATTCTCCTGTTTAGAAGCAGCTTTCCACTTTTCCACTCACGCATGCATTCTAGGGTCACTATATATATGTACAATTACAGCCTATGCTCCATTAATTAATCAGACACGCACTACTACATTCATCACTGATCAATAAACCACAGAACTGCTGCTGACTGTGTATTATGAATGGATCATTCTTAACACAGTACACACTGTCATGGTAGAGCAATGTTGTGCATGTTATGAGTTCATCAAACACAGCACTGTTGCTGGGGATCATTTTATTAATGCCCCCAACCCAAAAATGTCCAGCTAAGAGCATCTCTGTGGTCAGAAATTAACCCCCTGATGAAGGGTTTGATGTGCCTAACATAAACAATATAGACAAAAGTATTGGGACAAACCAGTATCTCAATGCTTCAGCAAACCAAGATGTTTTGGACACAGTTAGAGGAATGCCTTTCTCTATTCCAGCATCACTGTGGCCCAGTGCACAAAGCAAGGTCTATAAAGACATGGTTGGATGAGTTTGGTGTGGAATAACTTGACTGACCTCAACCCCATCCAACACCTTTGGGATGAACTTAAACAGCAGGCCTTCTCATCCAACATCAGTGCCCGACCTCATAAATGCTCTACAGAATGAATGAACACAAATCCATTTGGACAAACTCCATATTAAAGTCTATGTATTTTAATGTAATGCCATTAAAATACATAGACTTTAATATAGTCTTGGTGTAATCAAGTCAAGTGCCCCAATACTTTTGTTCATATACTGTATATTGTGCAGTTAGAGATGCATTTTTTTTACACCATCAAGACTGACCTAAAAGCTAGAGGCCAGTGACAGTGATTAAACAGTAATTTATGGATTCTTGTAAGCTTCCCTTTTCTAGGCAGTCAGATGCAACACTGGCTCTTAAGTCTGATCCCAAAGCACGCTGTAACTAATGCTGCTGCTTGCAGATCCCTCACAGTTGGTCCAGGAGCAGCCAGTCTGTCCTGCTAGGGCACTGATCGCTGTCATCACATATCCTGGGCTGGGATAAATGTATGGCAGTTATAGAAATGTGGTTTGGAGAGTTAGTCCATCTGTGTGTGTAATCTGAGGACCCTGCCAGCCTGTGCCCCAGCTGGAACTCCACTGAGCATGCTTCACTCAGTTCCTTGGCACCATGGAAACTAATGCGTCGTTCAAGAGTGACAGCTGTGAAAGAATGAACCATTCTAGGCCAATTAGTGTCGTTTGCCTGTGTTCAAAACCGCCATGCTTTCACTGTTTCGCAGGAATATCTTGGAAGGTTTTTGCATCTGAGCCATGTGCCACCACCTTTATTCAAGAATGCTTTGGATAGAATATTTCATTTCATGTGCTTTAACAAAGCAGCACAAATTATACCCTTCTAAAAATTAAAGTCTTCACAGTCAGGCATCTCACTTCATTCATTAAAGGATATTTAGGGAATTAAATTGAATTCCTTCATGGTGTCACAATATATGTGGTGTGAGCATTTGACAGTTATGTAGTTACTAGGACTCAGGAATAAATCCATTTCTGTGAATCAAATTTCCTTTAACTACAGATTTGCAACTATGGAGTATATGATTGTCTAAAGAAAGTTGTAATTACAAACCTGGATTCCAAAGCTTTTCTAATGAATGTTTTTATGTATGTCTGTCTCTAAAGACTGTTCAGGTCACAGTCTCCCCTAAAGGCATGGGTTCCAATCCCGCTTCTGTTGCTTTTGTGATCAGAAGGTAGTGGGTACAAATCCCAGGACAGCGTTTCTGATGTACCCTTAAGCAGGGTACCACCCCCCACACACTGCTCCCCAGACGCTGCTTCACTTGGTGCATGGGTTAAATGCAGAGGAAGAATTTTGTGCTGTTCACACTGTGTGCTGTGGTGTGTTCACATATGACAGAATGGTCACTTTACTGAAAGCCATTTAAACAGGTTGTTAAACACCAAAGAGAGCACAAGTGGCTTATCTGTCTTTTAGTGGGTTGGATGGCCCACTAAGCGTGGGTGTCTGTTAGCTGACATAACAGACTTGGCAGACCAATGACATTGCGTTAGGAGCAGCTCAGAAAGATGCAGTAGGAAGAAAGTGCTAGCATTCATCCTCCCAGCGTTAGTGGTTTTGTGTGGTAGGGGGAGCTCTGTCTACTGGTTGGAACTGGAGCCAATTAAATTGGGCAGAAAATCTGGAAACTGTTCTGCTCTTTAAAACAAGCAAATGATCACATTTTCAACTTTCAATTTAAAAATTATATTAGGTATTATCATGTGACTTTGGAGGATCCACGGGTCTGTAGCCACAAATGTCAAGTCCTAACAACACTGCTGGTTCAGATAAAGTAATGCTCTAATTATTTATCTTTCCAGCAGCTGCGCCTGCTGCCAGTGTTAAAGAAATTCTCTCAAAAATGTTTTTAAGAAACTCCAACAAATTTACATGTGGCCTTAAAAGGTAGAGGAAGATCAACACAATGATGGACCAACCAAGCATACTGTCCATAAAATGCATTGCTGAGGCCATTGAACAAGTTTAGTACATAACACAGACAGAATATACATGATTAGTACCTTAATTGACATAAAATGTCCATAAGCAAATAACTTAGGACTCTAATGTTCTTTTGGCCGACAGTTTCATTTGACAGCTGATATGTTTCAGATTGTTATCACTGAGCAGTTTCTTTTGTAGGTTTGCATCCAAACTCACCCTGCCACTGTGAGGAAAACAGCCTAGGCTGTGATGTTTCCACAACTGTGCTGTACAGAACCCTTCTCTCCTAAAAACAGGGGCCACAAAGGGTTCTGTGAGGAATGCTATAGAACAAACTTCAGTCCATGTAGACCACAGCTCTGCAGACTTCAGTGATCTGCATTGTTAAGCACACCTGATTCAACTTCAACTATTTAGCAGAACAACTAATTAGCAAGGCCTTTGTGAAGTGAGCATAAGACAAGAGATAAAGTGCTAATCTCTGAAGAGCCGTGGAACCCAGTTGGGCATCCTTGCCATATAAGACTGACTTTTGGCTCCCTGAAGAATCCTGATTGAGAAAAGAGATTCAGGACTGGGTAAAATATTTTAAAGACTTAAATAACCTTTATGTAATATATCATATCAGTTTTTTTGGTTTAAAATAATCACATTTGGAGGTTCTTTAAAGTTCAAAAAGATTGTTCATGTTCTCACACTCTCTTTGACTGGCATTCTTCATGCAAGGAGTTTGCCGCCAGTGTGAGGTTGTGCTAAAAGTATTTTATGATGTAGCCTAATAAACTTCATCATTAGCAATAATTAAATAGTTAACATGTCCAAACCCTTTGGGAGGCCACTGTAGGTGTTAGCATTACTCAATATTTGAGTGATATCAAAACAGACAGCTATTGTCTTAATTCAGTTACGGCTTAAGGATGAAAAAGATGCACAGAAGGACCAGTGGACGAAGGTCCAGGTAGATAAACAAGCCTCCTGTGTGGACAAACTGCTGTGATTAAAAGCTTTGAAGATCAAAGGTGCTAGGATTGCACATTATAAACCTTCTCCAACCTGATTGGCCCCTCACCCCATGACTCGGGGAAGTGTGAAAGGGTTTCTTGGGATTGACAAGCAGAACTGGAGGCTAGCAGAGACATGATGATTCCTGGAATGTGAAATCGATATTGGTTTCATCATTAAAAAGCAGGTTTCTCTCAGCTCCCGGATCACAGGGCTCTCAGGAAACATTCAGGCTCTCTCTCAAACATGCTTCTTCTCTTCTGTTTCCTTTATCTTCCTCCTGCCTTACACATTTCTTTCGCAATTGCACAAAAAGCTACTCTCAGATTCCACTAAAGGCTTTGAACATCTTCTGACCTTTTCAAACTTCTTCTCTGAAATGATTTGTTAACAAAACGCGGGGTGGTGGTGGCCTAGTGGTAGGATACAAAAGGTCACAGGTTTGAATCCTACCTACAGCACACCACCACTGGGTCCCTTAGCAAGACCCTTAACCCCAAGTTGCTCCAGGGAGACTGTCCCCTGTAGTTAGAGAATGGAAGTCGCTTTGGATAAAAGCGTCTGATAAATGCCGTAAATGTAAAAATTGATGCTTATTTTTAAAAAATGCAGTACAGACTATTTCAGAGTATTTCTGTCAATATGTGCCAATTTATGTGCAAATATGTGGCATTCTTTAGGACTTTTTAGGTTTGTTTTTGTTAAAAATCCATGTGTAAATGACTGATTGCACATATTTAAGCATAAATAGCTGCTTAAATATCTAAAAAATAATCTAGCCTTGACCATGATGTGGACTTTGTTAAGAAGATGTCCCTAATGTGTATATTAACATTTTCAGGTCATTTCTAGTTGGAAATCTAGCATAAAACCACTCATGTGCAATATCATGGGACATATCCATCAAAATATGGTTAGGAATAAACATGCAAAAGTTAATGAATGCTGGTTTTCCAGAAGCTGAGATTTTTGGTTTTGAGTATAGAGAAAAGATGTTTAGGTCAGAAGATGTTTATCTTAATTTTGGAACTAAATCTGCTGCGTATGTTTCACATTCCAGTTAATTACAAAAGTCTGGGAGTGTTTTGTATTTATACCTGTATTTGAGTGCTGTTTTGGGGTTGTGGTGTCCACACACAGTCTACAAGATCACAATTAATACCTTGAAAGGACATAGAAAGGAATTTGCCTCAGCAAAGGAAAGGGGACCAAAGAAGGCATAACATTTGGAATGGCCAATCAATCAAATAATAATCTATATGATAATCAGTTCTACAAACAATCATTAGTTAACCCATGGTCAGTGACCCTTTATTTTTCTCCTTCCTCTTGACTTTTTAACTCTTGACTTTTCATTACTTAGTCAATGTGCTTGTGTTGCAGTGGGATGAGGACAGATATAAGCTCATAACATTACCAGGTTTGTTCAGCCACTCAATGAACTAATTTTAGATCATTTCCTTCAGCTCTTCGCTTGAACTGATGTTATTAGCAGGACACTGTAAATGTCAAAACAAATGGAATGGGGTGGTCAGTGGGCAGGGGAAGTACTACATGAGAGCAGCACTACTTTTTATCGACCTGTCTGTAAAAGCAAACAGATAATGTGGACAAGGGCTATGATTTATGCATAGTCATCAACACAAACATAGTAGACCAGCAAAAAAGCCGGTCTATACATGTACAGGTTTGGTAGCACCTGTCAAGGGGTGGAAAATATTAGGCAGCAAGTAACCAGTCAGTTCTTGAAGTTCTTATGTAAGCATAAGGATCCAAGCAACTTTGATGGTAGCTGAATTGTGATGCTAGATGACCAGGCCAGAACATAGCAGGTCTTGTAGGGTGATATGCAGTGGTCACCCTACAATGTCTTGTGTTTGGGGACTAAAGGCTAGTCTGTCTGGTCTGGGCTTCTTCTTGTCACTCTTATTATGTTCTGATTAGCTTTTGAATACAACTGTACACTGGAAACATGCAACAAGACTACTAGCTATTTGTCAAATGTCACACTTTGGACACCCCTGTCAAAGTTTGGACACTCCTACTCTAGACAGATGACAAGAAACGTTTTATTATAACATGTTATTTATCAGTACTTATAAGCACTTCTTGTTAATTTTTTACTTTAAATATTGAAAAACATTTCAGTTACTTGTAACATTTCTCATACTCATACCTAGTGTGTCCAATTAAGGGTGAACAGCAGACATTTGATTGGCGGCTCCGTTTGTGTGGTCAGATCAAGAGTGAAAACCACACTTGCCGATAAAGATGCACTGTTCCGTCTTACTCCCCCTATCCCAGTGGGCTCTGGGCTCCTAGGTTTCATTATCAGGCTTCGCTACTTACAAGATATCTCCATCACCATGACAACTTTAGGCGGACAGTGCCCGACTGTCTCGTTTTGATGTAAAATAGCGAGTGGAAGGTTTGATGGATTTGACAAGCTGACAGCCAAGCATGTGGCAGTGTCACTAAGCTATATGTTCTCTATATAATCTCTCCCTTTTCTCTCTCTCACTTTCTGTTTGCTCTTTTGTTCACTTTTCTCTGAGCTCTTTCTTCACCTTTGATTCTCTGTTTTTATTTGTATTTTTCACTGTCATTTCCAATTACTCTTTCTTCTGTCTGGCCCTTTGTTTGTGTGAGAAAGAGAGAAAGAGAGAGAGGAAGAAGAAAGAGATAACCTCCCCTCAGAGGAGAGCAGGACTTCAAAACGAGGCCCCAATACAAGCCATATATCGCACAGTGCAATTATCTCTGTCTGTCCTTTGTTTTGCTTTTGGTTCAGGAGGGAAGTTCAAACACCCCCCCCCCCCCCCCCCTCTTTTCATTTTCTCGGACGCATTAATTACTGTGTTGGGGTTAAGAAGTAATCAGTTCTACCTATACATGCACCCGGCTACACACACATGGCTTAGGCTTCGGGGGGTTGTTAGTGATGTTCCATTGTCTTTGCTCTCCAAATTGGGCTAGTTCAAGAGAAATTCTTAATGGACGCTGAGAATAAGCTTCTTCTTAAATTGGTGGATTTTTCCAGCTCTCTGTGGTCCTGTCTTATAAGAGTTTTGAGAAGGAAAATGAGGCAGGGACTGAAAATCTTCTGTTCCCGCTGGACTGCTACAGTTTTACATTCTTGATGATTACCAGTTCTTCAACAGCTTACTGCACATTGGGGGGCACCTTACCTTCTGTTGTGTTATATGTTACTTCTTTTCAGTTTTTATGAAAGCTTAAAAAACTTTCAGCCCAATGGTGGGGTTGGCATTATTCCAAAGAAAGAGCTGTCAAAAATACTGTCAAGATGATTTACTCGTTTCCCTCAAAACAAACCCTTTCAGTCATATATTACCTTCGCTGGCATATCAAAATCTTGTTGTCTCACTCTTGGGAGTTTTATTATTTTACCCAAGTGAAACACCCCACCTGTCTGCGATAAAGTCTCTTGAATCCAATGTTAATAAGGTTTTTCTTCCTCTTATGTAACTCTAGTGCTCAGTTTTGAACTGAAACATGAAATAAAGGTAGAAAACTTATGCCAAAAACCTTTTAAACCACAATTGCCAAATGTGTTTCCAGAGCGTAATAGCTGAGGTTGCACTGGAAACAGTTAGGGGTGCGCCTATGCAGACATGAAAAAAATCACGTACCAATTTTTTTTTTTTTTATGTTATTCCACATATGCAATTTTCCACCAAATATGACAGGTCTAGAAATACTCATGCGAGATTAAAAGGGTTGATAATTTTGTAAAAACATTTTACAGTATTAGACTTGCGGTCCTGAATGTACTAATAACTGCCACATATTCTGTATTCAAATGCCACACAACGGCATTTGAATACAGAACTTAACACTTTTGTATTTAAGTTTATATATAACATGGTGATGACAAGTGATCCCAAGGCAGCTTTATCATCAGTAGCTCATTACCACAGCTTGTCCCTGACCAGCTATGTAAGCCTAGAGGAATGCAGCTAGCTTTTGAAAAACACCCCTTAATTGTGTTAAAATAACTAACATATTTTTAATAAAATAAAATATGTCTGCAGTGCCTGCCTTACAAAAGATCAGTTTTGCAGTTTTATATAAAACTGAAATTTAGAGAGCCCTATATTTGTGAGTTTGTTTCTTCTCACTCCTGTCTCTTAATGCTGGACTTGCAAGTCAGAATGTGCAAGTAACTATAAGTGAACTACACTGCACCTAATTTATAAAAAAAAGGTTTTAAGGCCTGGCACGGGAGGTGAAGGGGAGTGGCAAGCAAGCCCTATGGAACAGCCATCCTGAACTCACTCCAGGACTTCCACCAGACCAATTAGGCCGAGATCGGCCTCACCTGAGTACTAGGGGGCAGGAACTATATATAAACAGTGCTGACAAAGACACAGTGTAAAGTATACTAGCCTTGTTTAGATACCAAGCCTGCTTATCTTGTCTCTGATTCTTGTTACCGACCTGTTTCTGCTTTTTGGACCCGCCCTTTTCTCTACGGACTCACTTTGATTGTTTTCTTGGATTCTCTGGTTTGTGACTTTTGCTCTGGAGTTTGGTATTTCCCTTTTTTGCCCTGCAGACTTGTTTATTGTCATTAAAGCTACTTGGATTCCTTTCAGAATTCATCACACAAGTCAACAAATGCCAACAAATGGTCATGTAGCTTGAATGATTTAAGGCTGGTAGTCACCATAAACAGTAGTACAACACTAAGAACGTTAGTGTAACAAATAACAGCGTGACACTGACATTGCCGTATGTAACGATTCAGAGTACTGAACCAGCATATCAGTAGTACGAAATGGCTTAAGAAAGTGGCCTAGAGTTAATGCAGCAAAAATAAATGCAATAAAATAGCAGCTGATTATATGGAATTGAGATTAACATTCAGTAACATTTGATCCACAGATTAAACAGTTGATGTGTATCTTGCACAGATCTAATTCAGAACAGAATAATGACTTTAAACCTGGTTTTTAATGTGCCCTACAGAGCAGGGAGGAATTATACAGTCTCATGGCTACAGGTAGAAAGGATTTCCTGAGGCGTGCAATCCTGAGGCTGTGAGTTTTTTGCTGTGTGTGGTCTATTAAAGAGGCGTACACGGGGTGGGAGGGATGTAGAGAAGCTTCTTCCGCCTTCTCCTTGGGAATGAGGATCTTTTTTTCTGTAAAACATTGTTTTTTTGCACCTTGAGTGTTTGTTGACAAAAAATTACATTTTTGTCTAATAAGAACACAGAACCTAGTTCCAGTCGATGTTTCAGCAGTGCCTGGTTTACTCTATGTGCTTATGTTTATGGTTAAATGAAAGAAAGGCCTTCCTCTAGCACACCTTTCAAATAGTTTGTAGGCATAAAGAGGACAGCTCTCCAAGCAGTGGACATGGGCATTTTCAGAGATTGAACTAATTAACCTCAAAAGCTTTTTTGATCATTTTTATTTAGTCATGTTTACCAAGCATGGCAATAATTATGAACTGTACGTTTAGTGCTTATTGTCATTTCAACTATCTACACAGTACACAGTGAAACAATGTTTCTCCAGAATCGTGGTGCAACACCAAAAACAGAAACATAGCAAGACTATACAAGACCAAGATATGAACTGAGTTTATAAAGAGCCTCCGCTCATATCCTTACACTCATATATGTATTCTGCATTCACATTCTTCTCCTCACAAATCTTACAGCACTCACTCTAGGGTCTTCCTCTCCTCTCTCTTTGCCAGTCAGACATCAAAATCAAACCCTCCCTTTTCCCATGACAAGATAAAAGTGTCTATGTCTTCTTTGCCAAAATCTCAGAGAAAAAGAGAACACTGCAATTGCTTCTATAGCCATTACTGGGTAATTAATCTGCCATTCGCCCTATTGTTGAATCCAGCAAGAGCCATCCTATTCTTCAAAGAATTCAGTGTATTTCTGTCAGTGTGTGTGTGTGTGTGTGTGTGTGTGAGAGAGAGAGAGAGAGAGAGAGAGAGAGAGAAAGAGAGAGAGAGAAAGAATTATCCAGAGATCATCAAGCCTCAGTGATGTGGTGGGATCTGTTGGTCTTCTGAAAGCTATAATTTGTTCCTCCTGTTTTCCACCTGCTGATGAGGATCCTTATAATAGTTGTTGCGCATTTAAAATGTCATTCATGTCTCCCCATCTGAGAATTAATAGAGCACATTATTATGTTTGTGATATCTCAAAGGAGTCACGTCAGCAGACAATCAGGAACCTGTGCTATAAATAAAAGCCTTTAGTCTTGATTAGAACGCACATGATGGTTTGAGTGTTATTCTGCCTATAGGAAGTCTGAATAGCTGTAATAAAACTGCTGTTTCATTGTTTTCTTCTACCCTCTGTGGGGCTTTATTGGTTATTCTCTTCACACTGTTGGACTGCATATTATAATAATTGGTCTGAATCAGAAATTGCATTTCATTTTCTGGCAATATCTTAGAAAAGTCAGATCCCCATGCACTCTTTTGGAGAGGGCTCAAAAAGAGTTCTGCTGACATGGTGTCTTCGAAATGCAGTTGATTAAGCATGGAAATATGTTCCTGCTTCGAGAGTCTTTAAAAGGTAACTACTCTGTAAAGGCAATTTACTGAATGGTCATGCTATCAATAGACCACAACCGTATAATGCAAAAATTACTGTCACAAACTGGCTCAAAGTGCACTGCTAAAGAAGAAAGAACAAATAAAAACAAAGAAAAAGCTGATGAGGAAGAAGATATATGTCCACATTTCTGCATAAGGAAAAGAAGAGGTGAAAGTGTAGCTATACATAATAGTAAAGGTGAGGACAAAGAAAGAAGAAGAAGGGCAGTCTAGAACAGTGTGAATGTGGAGAATATTCTAGAACTGCATGAATGGGGAGAATATTCTAGAGCAGTGCAAATGGAAATACACATTCTAGATTAGTGTGGATGGCAGAGAAAGAAACTTCTACAAAAACATTTGAGAACAATGAAGAACATTGAAGAATAATGTGACTGGAGGAAAAACAGTGTTCATTCTAAAACTGTTCGATAGGGCAGAATATTGTAGAACAGGGTGAATGGGAGATTACATCATAGAAGAGAGGGTGAATAGGAGATAGAATTGTAGAAGTGTTAAAGGGAAATAATATTGTAGAATATAATAATATTGTATTGTGTAAATTGGAGATAATGTAGAATGGTGAATGGAAGGTACAACTGGAGAACAGTGTGAATGGGAGAGAATATCGTAGAACAGTGTGAAGCGAGGTTGATAATATGGTAGAAAAGTGTAAACGGTAGATAATACAGTAGAACAGTGTGAGGTTGATAATATGGAAGAAAAGTGTGAATGGAAGTTAATATTGTAGAGAAAAGTTTTAATCATACTGTAGAACAGTCATGTTTGTTGAAGAACATCATTTCTGTGTGTTCTGACCTTCAAACATGGTGCTATACTCCTGATACCTTGTATAAAACATTTTTGACAAGGAGAACAATTTGTTGATCTTTCTTCCTCAGCATTTGTCCTGAGCACACAGGTCAGCTCTCATAGGAAAAGACACAGAACAGCGACAGAAGAAAGGATAGTCCTAACAGAGTTGCCACAGCCAGCAGCACGTTATTGCAGTTTGTGTAGTTTGTGCGCAAAGAGGATTTTTTTTCACCAATTCTTATTTGGCATTAGTTCAGAGTTGTTTGATGTAAGCTGAAAGGTTAACACTTCACTCTGTGATGGAGAGAGAGAGAGAAGGAGAGCGAAAGAGTACACTCCTGTGTTTCTCTGAGCCGGCACAGAAAAGGCTTTCTCGGTTGGAGGGGTGGTGTTTAGGGGCTGAATAGGAAAACTCTATTAGAGCACAGTGAGCCATTCTGATTTCATTCTACAAAATAAATGAGTCACATTCACACCACGTCAAAGCTGTAAAAGATAGAGAGTCAGAAACGCACCGCCACATCTATGCATCAGTCTAGCTGTAATAGTGAACATCCACTGTGCTCTTTTCCAGCAGCGCTCTAGCTCTGCTCACACACATGAGAAACAAAACAGGCCTGGCATTAAAGGGACAGTTCGGATAAAAAATCAGTCTGCACAATTATCTCCTTTTCTCAGATATCCATTCATCAGCCGGGGCATTTTTGCTGTTTAAGATTTGCATTTTAATTTTAAACTTAAACTCCACAGCTAATGTAGCTTACCAGTAACTGAAGCATGGCACAATCATGCAAAAGCACGCTATAATCATCCCACATTTGGTTCCGACCATGTCTCAAATAATAATTAATAATGTGACTTCTGACACATAAGACTCACGTTATCTAGATGAAAGTATGTCACAGCCACTGAGAAGTCTAAATTGCGGTCACTTTATTAAGATAAGATAAACCTTTATTAGTCCCACAAGTGGGAAATTTGCTTTGTTACGGCAGAAAGGGGACAGAACAAAGTTAAGAGCAGCAAAAATTATGAAAACCATAGAATACAATAAAATACTATACCAACAGTACAGTATCAAATGTACACTATGCAATCTAGAAATATAAATCTGGACATCTGTATTGTAAAATATATAAATGTATCCATATATGTACATTGAAAACTATTTTGTCTTTTTTCAGGACATTTGGTCCCCATCATTTTTTTATACCCCAAATTTCCTCTTTTTTTAAAAAAAACTAAAATACGGCAATATTATGTTTATAAAATGTAAAAGTTTTCATTAGTCTTCTTGTCAGCTATATTAGCTGAAGAACTGAAGAAGCGAACATGTCTTGGCTGGATGAGAATTGAAAAGGTTCATGTCTCCTTTTTTACATAAAAACAGTGATAAAGTATCTGCCTGTAGCATTTTTGTTTGTTTGTTTTAGTTTTTTTGTATTTCTTTCAGTAAAGATGTTTTGTTATTTTTTTACAGAAAGTCATACTGAGTTGTAAACCAAATGTACAAGTATAATGAACAGTTTGCTGCCATTTGAGCAGTTTGAGAGACGTTTTGGTGAATAATTTTTGCAGAAAACAAGTTGGATCGACTTTTAGTGTTTGTTAGCAATATCTGCCTTAAAGCTCCAGCACTAAAATAAAGAGAAAACAATTTGAACATCAAACATGACTTGACTGTTCATCCACATATGGGGTAAGAGGAAAAATGTTTAAACTGGATTATTTTTACCAAAGTATTCCTATAACATTTCAGTTTTTATTGTGGATTGGAAATCTTCAAACTGGCTTTTAATACAGTTTACAAACTAGAATATTTCATAGCTTTCTTCTATGTTTTCCCTTACTGTGAACAAACATGCATCAGACCACTGTCGCACATTGGAATTTTTTTCAAATTCATTGGTTTCTCTCTCTCTCTCTCTCTCTCTCTCTCTCTCTCTCTCTCTCTCT
>JBBJLR010000040.1:14577799-14588883 GCA_037577145.1 Brachypetersius gabonensis | reverse complement strand
ATATGAGGAGGAAACCTTAACTGCTAACAAGCTCTTACATTTGACCAGTTGAACATTCGTGCAAGTTTAGCTATAAAGAAGGAGGAGGCTGGGTGCAGGGATGCTTATGAAAACTCAAATACCACCCACACTTTTTCGTGCTGAAGTACAATAAATGTTTGTAAGGGATCAACCTGGGGCTGGACCTGAACCAGTCACAAGAGGGAGACCCGGGACTGGCCCTTGTCTCGGGCACAGGGCACCGCCCCCTTGCAATCAACACATTCAACGGCACCTGCACATCAATACACACTGATAATTTTGGGACTTGCGCTTTGACGCTCCTTTCTTGGTGTTTTTCCACCCAGTGCTTATAAAATTCTTTCTTCCTTTCTGTTTGTGGGTGTTCCTTCACTCGTTTTATGCTCTCATTGAGCATCCCCATATTTAATAGATATTTAAAAATGCACACAGCACAATTTCAGTCCGACACACATTAAGATTTATTTGTCCACTGTGTCCGCTCTATACAGACACACCAGCCAGCCCCTCCAGAATTTTCATCCCAATTTCCTTTATCCCTTCTTACACCCTCAATTGGGCAAAAACACACCACCTTAAGGCAAGCTCTTGCTAAAACATATTACAGCCAGTAAAGTATTGGCTCAGTGGTAAAGCAACTGCATGACACCTAAGTGGCACGGGTTCATCCTCTAATTGACAGCTATGGGATTCAGTTTTACTTTAGTTATAATTGCACTTGCTCTTAGTCTCTGTGCTTGGGTCCTTCCTAAAATTTGTGATCAGTGGGTCACTTTTTCCTGCCTCATTACATATTTGCTGGTTAAATGTCCCTGCAATGTATTTATGTGTGGAATGTTGCTGTGAATTAGAGTGTGGTTGCATTCTACACTTATGGGAAAATAGTGTGAGTTCCTTGCGCTTCATATGGCAGAGAAACTCACATGGACCCTCAACACCAGCTCCAGCTCCAAGAAAGCCCAGCAGCAACTCTACTTCTTGCAGAGACCGAGAACAGTGTACACAGATTCTCACCATGCAAATCCTCACCAGTGACTAAAGAGAGCATTCTCTGTACCCACACAATGGCTTGGTACAGGAATTGTTCCATTTCAAAACACAAGTCCCTACAGACAATTCCAGCTGCCACTGTACATGCCCCTCTATTTATTATATACTGTTCTTTCGATTCTGCTGCTTCTGTTATTATTACGTAACTTGACCTTGACCTTTAAATACAACTAGTTGTTAGCTATACAGCTCAGTTAATTGTTTCATTGCTGTACCTGCCATTACTGCAGAAATGTGCCTCATTTGCATTTTTTATGAGCATTTCTGGGCGGGTTAATAATCATGGTTGTGTATAACTGTATTTTTCTCACCATTATCAGTGTCAAATTAAACATAATGACCAGAAAGCATTCATACAGGTATATAATAGATAACACTGTCCTGCAGGAGAGATCGTCCCCAACTTGAAGTGTCCTGGAGACCCTCCTCCAGTTCAACAACCTTGTGAGATGCCCTGTCCCGATGACTGCGTGCTGGGACACTGGAGTGCCTGGTCATCCTGCTCTCACTCCTGTTCTGACAAACATGTGGAGGGCAAACAGAGCCGATTTCGTTCTGTCCTTGCACCTGCAGCCAAAAGTAAGAGACTCTCTCTCTGTGTCTCTCTCACGCTCTCTCTCTCTCTCGCGCTCTCTCTCTCCCTTTCTCTTCATTCCTCTTTCTCACTTTTTCTGTTTTCAGCTCCATCCAAACACATTGGGATGCCATAGGGAGGAAAGTTAAGCTTGCATATAATTTATGCCAATTTACAGACACTTATGACTCTGGACCCTTTACCCCAAGTAAGAAATTAGCCTTAAATTATTGATTTGTTTGAGTGCTCAAATTAATATGCAATACCGGCCACTGCTGTGGCTAAGTAATGGACGGAAAAACACAAAAAACAGTGGATGGATCTCATGCAAATAAGGTGATTCGCAAGTCTTATGTGACTTGTTAAGCACAAAAACAATCATTAGCATGGTTAATTTATATATCCAGGAAGCAATTTTGACATGACATGCAAGCGAACAGAATTTTAAAGTGTAACACCTCCCCCCGCCCCCCTTTGGACAACGACAAAGACTTTCCATGCGTGCAACCCCCAGTCTTCCCACTGGACAACAACCATGACTTGGCACGTGTGACCCCCCCCACCCCTCTGTCGTGACAAAGAACGATGCGTCCCCCACGTTAAAAATGCTTCCGGCACCCCTGATCCTGACACATGGCTTCATTACCTACTAGAGACAGAACAAAATACTTGTCTGTGCTACATAAGATCACTGCTGAAAGGCCTAAATGAGGGAAAATAAGTCTGTTTGTAGGGCTGTCAAATTAGTCCTACATGTGCATTACAGGCCAGATTCTTCTTGACGATTTATTCACAGAACGACTTTAAAAAATGCAGTGGGATTATCCCGAGCTCTCATCATCCACTGTAATGCTCCAGCTACACAATTACTATCTTGTTCTCCTAATGCATAGTGGACACTATACAACTTTCAGCGTCTCAGAAGTGCTATACTTCTCACACTAAGCACATTTATTGCCTGTAACCTCTGCAAAGTGTTTGAGCATTCGCAGACAAGGCTCACATGCTACACAATCTTTTACTTAGAGGGATCCACAAGAAGTCTCCATACAAACAACAAACTAGACGAAATTCACTAATAAAAAATTGATATGCAAATAAAAACTAATAATCATGGAAACTCATAAAAATAACTCTTTTAAATATAGTTAGGGTTAGTTTTGTCTTTTCAGGAGAAAGACAAAACCTTTTATAGGTGTTAATGTAAATCCACCTTTCCTATTGGTCTAGATGTTATAACAGTTTTTACACAATGTATAATCTGGCACTTTCAAATTATGTAAAGTGACAAAAATGTTGTGCCACTAATTAATATATCATTTGTATCGAATTGTGGTATTGGGAGAGTTTTTCACAATGCAAGATTTCTCGGTTTAGCCAGATAACTTAGGCCTAACGTCCAGTAGGAAAAGAACCAAGGGACATTCCTATTTGACATTCCATACCTTTGAGTTTTAACTAACTACAATTTTAACTACAGTTTTGCTCAAAAGATACTGTCAATCAACAAAGAAAAGCTCATTTGTTAAAAAAAGGTTTTGGAAAATATCAGGTGCCTCCTGTGGTTTGATGCACAGTGTACTAATGCGTTAAACCTTTATTCAATCCCTGGACATTTGGTGTATTGTATGAACACAGATGGAAAAGGATGCTTGCCTACCCCTGTGCTGGAACAGTTAAGACCTTGTGGCACCCACCCATGCATTGTGCACTACTGGGATATGTCTCCATGGGGTACTTGCACTCCAGATCCCAGCACAGTGCCAGGCGAGGCGGCGGAGAGGGGCTGTGGCACTGGCATACAAACCCGACAAGTCTACTGCAGGAGAGCCGACACTGGACACAAAGTGGCAAAAATGTAAGCACTATTGGTACACTGTATATAAACAATCAATAAACATACAGAGCAAAAACTACTGTGAAATGTAGTGGTATGATACTGGCAGCTTAGTGGCCAGTAACGTTCTATAAAGATATTCCTGTATTTCCATATGGTTACAGTGTGTTGCCACTACTTTGGGTATTTTTTTAAATAATATATTAATACTCTTTTTTTTTTACAAGCTCAAAGACTGTTGTGGTTAATGAGACTCTTACCAACAAATGCTAGACAGAGTTAAAATAAGACAGGAAACAATGCTTGTCTGTGCTACATTAGCCCACTATTGAAAAGCCTAAGAGGGTAGAAAGTAATCTTTATGTAAAACTGTCAAATTAGTCTTACTGTACGTATATGCATTAAAAGTTTTGTGAGACGTGTTCAGATGAAGTTATTCATTGCACCTTGTCTGAAAAAAAAACTCAGAACAATGGTCCTGACTTAGAGATTGTAAAACTGTAAAATTACTGGCAGTTTAGTGGCCAGTAAAGTAGCTACTGAAAATATGCAGCTCTGAACCACACAACACTTTACTGCAGTATTACAATATTACTAAGTGTACAGATGTATAGATGATGTTTACAGACAGTTTGAAAGTTCACAGCAGAACAGCCAAAGTGCAACCAATGCAATTGCATTAGGGCTCAAACCTCAGAGAGCGTTGCAGTGGGGAATTGGCTTAAAGGGTTGAGCGCTCCCTTAGCATGAGAGAGGTAACGGGATTGGAGCCCGAATTCTCCAAGGTACCTTCTTTCTTAGGGCAGCTGGTGTTCTGGTGGTTAGGGAGTTGGCCCTGACATCAACAGGTTGTGGGTTTGAATCCTAGGACTGCAAATGGCACCACTAAGGTACCCTAGTACAAGGTACCACCCCCACAAGGTGCCAGCCCACTGCTTCACTTGGTAAATGGGTTAAATACACAGAAAGAATTTCACTTTGTTCACATTGTGTGCTGTGCTGTGTTCACACATGACTATAAGGTGCCACTTTACTTGTGGGGCCATAGATATCTAACACTACACACACCAATCTACTGATTCACTGACTCCTTAGGGATTAATATACCAGGTAATAAGCTGTTATTTACATCTAATGCATTTAACCATTACATATTAACATACATTTCAGTATTAATTTATTTCCTCTGGTTTTACACATGTTTTACATATATTGTTATATCCGAAGCAATTTTTTTCCCAAAGAATTTTGGAAAGGATTTTTTTTTACAGTATACTGAATTTAAGAAAACAGTGTCTTACTTTAAATGTTTACTGTAAAATTACAATAATAAGTACAGTGTGAGATGACAACTGCAAAAGAGGGAAGGAAAAGAAGAAAGCGAGGCACATGGATGAATAGATGTGTGGATAATAGAGCAGCTGGAGGCAATGAACGAGAAGTTCATTTCCTGTCTAAGAAGGACACTCCATGAGCTAATGAGGTCAGGGACCATTCATAAAGATGGAAATTAACAGCCAGGGGTTACAAAACCAGTCTGATCAAAGTCACTCATAAGAGTCTTTTTAGAGTCAGGACATAAAAAGGTTCTTGAGAAACACTTGGCTCCAAGCCTGCAGTGTTGCTGTCTTGCCCAAGGAGGTTACTGAAGTGTCTAACTAAGCTCTAGAGGTTTGAACATGAATAGGATTTCCACATGAACGCACCAGTTGAGGTATTAGAGATAAAGTATTCCAGCAAAGCAGTCACTCTAAAATTGAAAAAGGAAAACTCAGTGATATTATGATAATAAAGCTTTATGTGTTTTTGTCACTAACAGTCTGACCTCTTCTCTAGGTGTCCTGAATCCGCCCGTCCAGACCAGATTCGGTCCTGTACTCTTCCATGCAAAGTGCACTGCATTGTAACACCCTTCAGTGAATGGAGCTTGTGTCCAACGTCCTGTTCAGCAGGTACACTGCGAAAAACCCAGCTTAGCAAATGCTTAAACAGCTGGGTCCATGATGCTGAATAAGCAAAAATCCATTAATGATCCCAGGAAATGTGATATATTTATTATGTATGGATATATTCTAAATATACTAGACCATTTCAATTACAGATATACCTTTAGTTCATGCAATATTTATCAAAACTTGTTAAAACTAATTATAAAAAAATATTGAAATATTGCCAAACATCATCAGAACACCATTCCAATTACGTTAACTTCTGTCCGCTAATCAAATGTATAAAACCGAACCTTTTTAAACATAAAACACATAATAATATTATTTTGATTTCATTTATTTAAGGAGAAAAGTTGTCCAACATGTAAAATGTTGCAAGCAAGCAACAAATAAACCATATTTAACAGATAAGTAGTTAAATTAGTGATGAGTTAGAGTTAGGGCATGAAAATAGCCAGCCCTGTTGAATGCACACCTTACTAATAATTAGTCTCATAATTAAGGTTAGCATCAGAGCTATTTAGTCACTACAGATCTTTTAAATTAAAGTCAAGTTGGTGTTTATTATCGTTTCAACCCGTACACAGTGAAACCAAACGACATTCCTCCAGAGTCACAGTGGACAAAACAACATAAATGCAAAGCTTTAAAAGGTAGGATACAACAATAGCTAATAATGTTCAAGGTATTATGCAATACAATGTTTTACAAAGATTGCAACAGATTAAAAAATCTAACAATATATAATTAAATGGAATAGTACATGAGTGTGTTTATGTGAGAACAGTTGGTGTGGAGAATGAGCAGTTCCATCATTCTCCCTATGGACAAGCATAAGGATCTGTGCTACTTTAACAAGGGCCTAATTATCCAGATGATCATCCAGGGCACCTCCAACACAAGTATTTTATCTTCTATACTTTATTTCAGCAAATGCTACAATCAAAACACAGTCACGGCATCGGATTGTGATCCAGAGACCAGCAAACCATGGTCAGGAATGTCCTGCCACACTCTTAGAGGAGCGAGAGTGTAACCCACCCCCTGTTTGTCCGACATATAGGTGGGCCAGTGCTGTAACATCATAGAAAATACATTTTTACTATTAATATGTGTACATTCTTTAAAAAAAAAACATTCCACAAAGGGTCCTTTGAATCACAAATAATAGCCCACAGGTTCTTAAAGAACATTATGTGAAAAAGAGATTTATGAGTATGACCATTTAAAACTTGAAAGAACCTTCACATCATGTAAAGGTTCTATACCAATTTAAGAGTTCTGTCTGAAACCTTTACATTTGGTGGAGATTCCTTAAGCTTTAAAAAGATCCTTTACACTTCACACTTCACAAAGATTTTCTATAAACCAAAATTGGTCTTGTATGGCTTTGCTCAATGCACCCTTTGTGACAACTTTATTTGTAAAAGCACGGATGCCCCAACTGTTTCTTAAAACCCCTGATGTAACCATTGATGATTGGCTGGCAGATGGCAGACACACCGCTGGCACCCTTGTGTACTGGTGCCTGATTCAGTGAGACAGAATGTGGGAGGCCATACAGAAGCTTGTGGACTTGGCCTGGAAACCAGAGGTAAATTCACAATTTATGTTAAGTTATGTGTCACTGCTAGTTTCAGTTCATTTTTAACTACACAGACTGTACAAGACAGCTTTACAGAGATCTGCATCCAGCCCACAAGAAACTCCCTAAAAAACCCTAACCTCCAAATAATGGAGAACTCTTTTTTAAGGAACTCTTCAATACTAAAATAATGCAGTGATATTTTATTGCCAAGACTTTAATTGGCAGAATTGGTGTGCAGAATAGTCTGACTGTTTAAGTGTTCTCCCCAAGGACAGGGCTGTGTATCTGCTCATCAGCATGATGCTGTGTCACTGAAATCCAGCCTGCTGGGTGTTTTATGTGTGTTTAAAGGCAAGTGCTGACCAATCGAGACACAGCAAGGAGCATAATGGAAAGTGTTAAGGCCCCCGATTATGTAACCATGGCAACAGGACGCTTTATGACAGCATTTGAAATAATGAACAGCTGCCAGATTACAGTATATAGTTCTTATTATCAGATCTGAATCAGGGGCTGTATTACAGAAACTTCCTATCTTAAGCATAAAGTTAAGATAGGACGATTTAAAATTCAATTTGGTATTACAGAAGCAAATTCTAACTGGATTTATGAATCCTATCTTATCTAAAGTTAGGAATCCTAAATAAGCGATCTAACATCGATGATTGACTTTTATGTCTGTTGCCTAGCAACTAAGGTAACACCATCGCACGAAGTTACCTGCTGTCACTGTAACTTTACGAGGCTACAGTCCGTAACTCAGAGTATCTTCGATACTGTCTTCAAAAAACAGATATTAAACAACGTCATGCTCTAAACTTTAAACCAGACGAACTGGCCAATATAAACAAATGTACTGGGACAGAGCTGTCAGACACAAATATGTGGACAAAAGTATAGGGACACACACGCTCTCTCGCTCTCTCTCTCACACAGTCACACACTTTGCTTTGAAAATCACCTTAAGCGAAAAAACGAAAACGAAGCCCATTTGTTGATTGTACCACAAACGGGAGGGAGAGCCCCGTGTCTAGGGGTCGCCTCTCCAAAGCTGGGCGGAGTTGATCGGCTAACGGCGTTATCACATGGCCCGTAGTCTAAAGAATCAGCTGGCGACAGTTAGGGCAGCGGAGGGGTTATCCTAAAGTTAGAAGAGTTTATTTAAGATTTTTTGAGGTTAGGATGCTTCTGTAATACTCCTTTCTTAACTGAAGTTAGGATAGGAAAATGGACTTAGGAATGGTTGTTCTGTAATGGCCTTTTTCCTAAATAAGTTCCTAAACTGCCATTACCATGGTTACCACACAGTAAGGATAGGATTTTCAAGTTAGGGAGTTTCTGTAATACGGCCCCAGAAGGCCAACAGATTACATTACCTTTAGACACTGTAATGGTTTCACTATCCATTTAATTTGCCTATGTATTGCTTAATTAATTTGCATGATTATTGATGTGCATTGTTCAAATGTGGTATCATCTGAAACTTTACCAAGTACCTTCCACTTGTTTCAGTGAGCAATGAGTGAGAATGAATCAAACAAATTCCTGCAACACATATCCAAAGGATGCATAGATATCAGACCTATATTCTTTTGGCTTATTATCTTTTAGCATTTTTTAAACCCATAGCTCACACATGCAGGTTGAATGAACATGCATACACACACATTAATGAGTGTGCAACACACTAGCACATATCTTGTACTTTATATGAGACCAAGGTTTCTGAACTCTAAACTTAGAGGCTTACTACACTGTATATTTTACTGGTTTCTCTGCTTTTAACACACCTACTCTTTAGGACACAACAACTCATTAAGGAGTTGTTAATAATCTGATTTGTGGTAGCAAGGTAAACATGAAATTGCACAGGACAGTGTGCTTGCGGAACCAGGGTTGGGAACAGTATTAAAACCTTTTACAATATAAATTTCCAATAAACAAACTAGCATTTGCATATTTTTACAACATGAATCAAGGAAAGTGCTAAATGGGAAGTAATAGGCATTTGGCTATTCAGTGGCTATTTATGAGTCATGCAAAATATCTAATTATGCAGCAGCACCCAAATGCAGGGCTATTTACATCGAAATATTACAATTACGAAGTAAGCCAAAACAAGAACAATGTCAATTACATGTTTGGAAAATCATTTTTGGCCCATTCCAGGAATTTCCTCACGTAGTGCTTCTTAGGCCCTCAGATGGTCAAAAATTTTCCTCTTTCCTTATGTGTTGGGAGCTGGGATGTAGCCAAAATTGAGACCATTTGCGGTTCCCTGAAGACAGGTTTGAAAACCACTTATCGGGTGTGTACACTGTGGGGGGACCTGGGTGGGTTAATAGAAGGATGAGGTAAGAGGACCCCCTTCTGATGTTTCTTAGTGATGAAGATCCTCATCCCTCCTGCATGTAGCCCTTTTTCACTTTTGCTTATTTTACTTAGGTACTATTATTATTCGTATGTCTCTTCTTCTCTCTTACAGCCGTGACATGTGTTGGTATTGATGATGCCCCTGCAGACGTGGCTGAGTGTATGAGATGGGCAGGCGTGATGCCTGCTGCTGTGCGGCAGTGCCGGGTTGCATGCAGGGATGACTGCACCTTCAGTTCCTGGAGCAAATTCTCTCCATGTCAGGGCTGTGGAGGCTGGCGCACACGCACTCGCTCGCTCATAGGTAGTACATAAACTCATATGGCCAATCATATCTAACACACATACAGTCATAGATGCCACACACATACATGTACACACCTGTTATTATTGACTGGTTCCACATACGTACACCTAAATCAACACTTTCATAAGAAAATCTTGTAACATTATTTCCATTCTTTAATATGTCTGGACTACAACTATCAATATGATCTTAATGGTCCTAAAGATATTTGAAATTTATTATATAAGTTTTAAAGGGAATTTTAGGTAGGAAAAGACATAACAACATACACAAATCCTGCTCAGCTTTTATTTTCTGACAGAGGTCAGAATCTGTGTGATTAGATTACCCAGGTAAAGTTAGATTTAACTGAAAGTGACTACCATAACCGCCATTGTGTTGGTGGCCAACAGAGGTAGAAATCGGGTCAACAATGCGAAACCTTTTGGCATATGCTCAAGTTCAGCGCAGTAGTGGTAGTGGCACTATGTGTTAATAATATAGAAAATTGCACACAGACAGGTATGTACAATATATTCTGATTTTACCTGCTCATAACAGTCTACTTCTGCTGCATATCCCCTACTTCCCTCCAGGCCGCAGTAAAAAGCGTTGGCGCTGCCAACTGGAGGCACTAGTGGAGAGAGAGGCCTGTCCCTGCTCTGAGTACCATACGCAAGCTTATGGGTCGTGGTCACCCTGCCTGCTCCCTCAGCAACACCACCAGGCTGGGTTTACACTCACAGGGAGGGTGTACCATCAGAAGCAGAGCATCACTCGGGGCTGGCTAGCCCAGGGAGAAGCGAAGGAGTGTGGGCAAGGCTGGCGCTACAGAGCCCAGACATGTCTAGACCACCGGGGTGATCTGGTTGAGCCAGTTCACTGCAGTAGTAGTGGTAAGGTCACAGCTTAATTTAATATTTAACCATACCAAATGTAAAGAGGAGTTTTTATTAGAATTTAAAATACGTTAGTGTGGAGAAGCGTACCAAGATATGCAACTCGAAAGGTTGCGGGACAAATGTATTGGGACACCACGGTTTGAACAGTTTGAAGGGAATAACCCCTACTCGGGCTAAAAATACAAATGTGACCTGATCTGGCAAAATGAGTTACAGTGACCCAAAATTCAATATAGACTGTTTTAGAATCATTGATTTTCTCATCAAAAGATAAGAAAATAAGCTTAAAAATGATATCTTGATCAAAGCTGTATCTTAAACGGTTGTCAAGTTACAATCGTTTGAATTATGGTAGCACAGCACCATTTTCCAACTAAAAAAACGAGAAAATCGCGTTTAATGTTTTTGTCAGTTTTTAGTTGATATTTTTAACAATCCATAGCATTCAAAGAGATGCACCCAGTATTCAACAACAAAATTTTACTACAGGCATTTAGATACTTA
>JBBJLR010000040.1:14512231-14524826 GCA_037577145.1 Brachypetersius gabonensis | reverse complement strand
GTGTGTGTGTGTGTGTGTGTGTGTGTGTGTGTGTGTGTGTGTGTGTGTGTGTGTGTGTGTGTGTGTGTGTATGTATAAGATTATAAGAACAAAAACCTACAACCGCTGTTTATTTTTTGCAAATAAAAGTTTGTAATTAATCACTTTATACTTTTTGTACGTCTATGCGGGTAGGAGTTGGGGTGGGGGGGCCTGGCTTGTCTTGGACACTGGCAAGGGGGGCTTCAAGAAAAAAAAGGTTGGGAAGCACTGATTTATACCACCACTGTGGACAAAACAAAGGGAATGGTTGTTGACCTCAGGAGACCAAGTCATGATCAAAGTCTGCAAAACACATGGAGACAGTCCAGAGCACCAAGTTTCGTGATGTTCATAGCATGGAGAACCTTTGCCATGACGGCCAAGTACCACCTCTAATTGCTCTACTTCCTTTAAGAGGTTAAAGGTTTGCTGCCTTGCCTTCAAGCTATATTAAAGCAATCTGAAGATTATGTGAGTTCATTTTGGGGTGGTATATTTCTTTAAGTGTCACTTTGCCCAGACATGGATTATGCCTAGTCTTAAACTAAATTACAGTGTCACTGATGATAATCCGTTCCAAATCCATTTTTAGTTTAGATATAAGTTTAATCTTGGGTCTGGAAAACTGGCCTTAAAGAAAATTCCTAAAAAAAAAGAAAAAGAAGAACAGAAACAGCTAAAAGAAATCTATGAGAAAAAGGCTTTTGTACTATTTATATAAGCACAGACTTTACATGTGTATGGAGAGGACATTCTTAACTACATCATGGTGAATTAAGTAATCAAATAATAACAAAGGTTGCGCCATAAATTAAGGTTATGTTGTTGATCCGTGAGTGTCAGACTGAAATCCATGAGACTTGTTCTTCTCATTTGGACGCAAATATATGTGTTGTTTAAAGTGTTTATTTGTCTTACGTCAACACGTCACAGCACAGCACAGCACATACTGTTAATAACACAATTTTTTTCTCCATGTTTAATCCATTCACCAAGTGAAAAGCAGGCAGCCAGTAACAAGTTCCCTGAGAGCAGTGTGTAGGGGCAATATATTGCTTAAGGGTACCTCAGTAGTGCCACTGGCAGTCCTGGGACCCAAACCCTGTAACCTCTTAATAGCAGGGTCAAACCCCCAACCACCAGACCACAGCTGCCCTGGTGTTAACAGTGAGTTTACCTTAAACCATTGTTGCTCTAGTTCTTGTTCTTCTTCTACTTCCGACTTCCGACCAGGAGTCGTCACAGTGGATCAACTGTCTTCATTTCCTTCTGTCCTCTGCATCTTCCTCTCTTACACCAGCCTGTATGTCCTTCCTCGCCACATCCATAAACCTCCTACTAGGCCTTCCTTCCTCAGCATCCTTCTCCCAACATACTCAGAGTCTTTCCTCAGCACATGTCCAAACCAACCCAATCTCGTCTATCTAACTTTCCTCCAAAAGGTCCCTTTAATAAAATCATTCCATCTTCATCACTCCCAGTGCTAATTTTAATATAGTCAACTCTGCCACAATTTCCCTAATCTCAATTTTAAAGTTAAATTAAAAAAAACCCTGATCAGGTTGTGGTCAGGAACAATATTCATCTCACAAGACGGACGGGAAAGTTCTTGGCCCCGGCCCACGTGCGCATGCGTGTTCCTCTCTTACAGAACCGAACTGCAGACCCCTCTGTTGGTGATCAGAGATTTCAAGTCTGCTTCGGTTCTACAGAACCGATTCTATTTGATGTTTCAGTGAATTCTGTGTGTGATCCAACGAGTCATTGATTCCCTTGCGAAGCTCACACACATTGTATGGGCAAAAGTATTGGGACGCCTGACCATTACACCAACGGGGACTTTACTGAAACTGCATTCAAATGCACTGTAATATAGAGGTACCGTCGCCCCCATTGCAACCGCACCAGCTTCCACTTTTCTTGGAAGTTTTCCCTTATGATTTTGGAGTGTTTCTGTAGGAATTTTTTGCCCATTCATTCTGTAGAGTATTTATTAGGTCAGACAATGATGTTGGACAGTCTCTGTTCCAGTTCATCCCAAAGGTGTAGGATGGGGTTGAGGTCAGGGCCCCGTGCAGCCAGTCAAATTTTTCCATACCGAACTCATCCAACCATGTCTTAATTGATCTTGCTTTGTGCACTGGGGCACAGTCATGCTGGAGTAGAAAAGGGTCTTCCTTAGTGTCTGCAAAGTTGGAAGCATAGCATTGTCCAAACTGTCTTGGTATACTGACGCTGTATGATTACCCTTCACTGGAAGCCCAAATCCTGAAAAAGTTGTGTTCCAATACTTTGGTCTATATTGTATATGTTAATCTCCTCCGTTCAACCAGTGAATCTGATTTTAGGGGCAGTGAAGTTCAACTTGTAGTGCAAACAGCACCACTATGTACCAGAGAGAATATGTACGGAATATGCACGGAGAGAGAATATGTAAGAAAATTCAAAAGAGCAATTTGTTATGTACTTTTCAGTTTAACTGTGGAAATACTGTTATTCTAATAAATCTCATTTAATTTTGAGTCATTTTGGGACTGTTGAATCTGTTGGACACATTTACTGAATCAAACGTGTCGAATCAATAGAACGATTCATTGACGAGTCGGACATCCTTAGCGGCTGTGCTGTCGAGCTAAGGCACCCCTTCTCCTAAAAAAGGACCAAAAAGTTCCCTTTTTCTGCACACTGTAGTTTATTTAAAGGTGTAGTCGTGGCCACAAAGTGTCCTAGCTCTCTCTTTGTCTGTTGTGAGGAGTGACTGAGAGGTTTGTGAAAGATTTCATTTTCATTTTTAACACGATTCTGCTCGCCTGAAAACACAAAGACAGGTTTAGCCTGCTCGCTTTTCTCAAACAGCGCTCCTTTGGCGTCGATTAAAACCACATAACGGTTCTGTTTACCTTCTCTGACAGGGTTTTCTTTCTTTCAAAGCATGTCGAAATTGTTGACTTGCCTTTTTGTTTTTGTCCGGTCTCTTGTTTTTGGGGCCGAGCGAGAAATATAGGCCGAGGTAGCTAGCTAGCCTGGCTAGGTGCTTTCCCCACTCTCTAACTCTGTTTACCTCAGAAATTTACCTATTTAACCAACAAAGGAATCAATGCTAAGTTACAGTGTACGGCAGATCTGAACTCTCTTTTGGACATTTTGGCCTTTAATTTCGTAGCAAGCATCTCCTGTTTATGTGGTGAACTTTAATCGGATGGAGCTAAGTGAATTTAGCACGTTAGCCTGAGAGATAATCTGCCCTGCCATCCTGCAGCATAAAAGTTCAACTTGGCCGTCAGCTGGTGCCAGCCTAGTCCCGGGCAGGCATAAATGAATTATTTTTTATTCGCGTGGGGGCTGTTCGGATGTAGTTGTTATACATAACTTTGCTTTTGGTATTGTTCTGGTTGTATTGTAACGCAGTATTGTTATTATTTTGATGAACAGTTGTGTCGTCCTGCCATAAACGGATTAAGATGAACAAAAGTTAAGCAAAGCCATGCATGGGTTGCTTCCCGAACATCATTTAACGCCTTAACTACCTGGGCTTTAAAAGTTTGACTCCGATTTCTCCCCTGAGATCGTTATTGTTTTGGTCTTTCAGAATCATAAACAATCCACCGACCTGTGGTTGCTTAAGTGCAAAATAGGGTTGCACTGTTTTAATCATGGAGTGTGAACTGTATGACTGCTTTAAATTTATCCTTTTCCCTGTCCTCTTCAATAGTCGTTTTTAGACCGAAACATCTGTCTGAGACTCTTGTCTGATTCTAGAGAAACAGCATATATGGGCCTAATTCCCCACACAAGTCCAAATTTACTGTATCGGTTATGGCAGGGCTGTCCAAAGTTAATCGCTAAGGGCCAGTTTGGCTGCAGGTTTATCATTTCTAACCAGCAGGAACACACCTGATTCCAGTTGTTTGGTCAGTCTTTAAGGGACAGATCATGTGTGCTCCTGCTTTTTTGTAATGAAAAACTGCACCCACCCCTGCACTTTGCAAACAAGTTTTTTTTTTTGCTGAAAGTCCTAGATGTCCCAGTTTGTCACTGCTTCGTGCAAGCAGGCAAAGTAATAACTGCTTTACTGTTTGCTTTCTCCCACCTCGGTGTGTGGGAGTACAGATTTCAGTGCTTGGAATAAAGAGCATCGTCTAACATGACTCATGACAGCTATAGTTCAGTCAAATGTGAAGTTTAAAGGGGCCTTACCCATTACAAAGGAGTGAACTGTTATCTAGGCCATAAGCTGGTCTATTTGTTCATTTTAAGAGCTTTATATGTGCTAAGTTTGCTTTTTAATGAACTATGGTTTAAGTTTAAGACACATTGGTAGATGTTTTATGTTAACATGCAGTGTTGCTCTTGCCAGGATTCACTCGGTCTTTGTTGGCAGTGGCATCCCGCAGAATTCCACTCATCTGCCAAGAGCAGAGTTCTGGAAGTCCTCAACGAGTTACCTCTTCTAATTAGTTTCACACACCAAATGCGGTGAGTGTATTCTGAAAAGCGTTGTTGTTTGACTGCAGTCTCACCTTTTCAGTCAGAAAAAATCTATGGCATGTTAGAAATTATATAAAAAGTCAGTCATGTTTTGAGGGCATCCCCGTAAATTAAATGAGTTTTTTACTCATTTTTAAGCTAATGAAGAAATATATATTTAAGTTATTTCTCAATGCTTACCTGTGCAACGTGTATAGCAAATCGGATGGATGAAGCTTTGCACCAGGCCTTGAGGACTACCGTCCCTAAGTGGCACAAGACTAAACACACTACCCTTAGGCCTATAGCTGTGCTGTGTGGTGTTTGTGGCCAGAGGTACACCGCAATGGAAAATTGGCAAATTCATTAGGGTCAGATGGTAGCTCACGCACTCTCCAGTTGATAACATGGCAAAGGTACCCGATGATTGAGTGTGGACAGTTTTAAAGGATGTGGTGAAAACAATCATGAACATTTGGCCATACTAGGAGATCTGTACAATCCAAACTGGCAGTCTGATGTGCTAGGCACCTAGTATGTTTGACTGCAATGGATGAATAAGGTTTTGATTCATTTGATCATTGTCGGTTGTCAAGGAGGCAGTAAAGCTAATGTGATGTGCTGCTGGATGCATGGTTTTACAAGCAGGTATATAAACTGTTAGATTGAGCTTAATAGCTTTCACAACCTTAATGGCCTTGCTGCCATTACAACTAGGTGCACATTTAAAAAAGGGTAGCTGCAACATAGTTCTAAACCAGTGGTTCCCAACCTTTTTTCCTTGAAGCCCCCCTTAACTGTGTGCAAGACAAGCCAGGCCCCCCCAACCCCAACTCCTACCCCCTTAGATGCGTGAAAATAATTAAGTAATTAATGTCAAACTGTTATTTGCAAAAAATAAACAGCGATTGTAGGTTTTTGTTCTTATACACACACACACATTTGTTTTTTCAGATATTGGGATTTTATTAATTTAATCTGTACGAATATAATTTTGGTAAATTTCACGCACCCCCTGCGATCTCCAGCGCCCCTAAGGGGGGCCCGGACCCCAGGTTGGGAACCACTGTTCTAAACAAATGCTGTATGCGCTATCTGTTGAGGTCCTCAAAGAGATTTCTTTCTGTTGTGTTTTTGGGACATTCAAACTATCAATTATGCCTCAACCAGTCAGCAAGGATCATGGTTTAAGCAAAGAAACCCCGTTGTTCTTCTGTGATGAAACCTGACTGTGTGTTTATCCACTTCTGTGTGTCTGTATAGGATGGGCTATGAAGGGTCTGACATCAGCATGCAGTGTTAAAGCTGTATCTGATCACAGTTTGGAGTCCTGTGTTTATTAGTGTAATCCCAGGGATGGCATGAGTGACCTGCTATTTTCCAAACACAAGGTAAGAATGTAAAGCAGTTCTCACAGTGACCTCACTAGCCAGATACAGTAACTTCAGTTTTATTTGTAGTACCCTTGAAATTGAGCTTTTTAAAAGTGAAGTCAAAAATTAAGAATCGTTGAATAAATAAGCTTGTGATAGGACTAACCTGAGTTGCATTTTTACAAGCAAGTAATTGGATTCTTATCCTCAAAATGGCCTTTAAAACCAACATGCCAAATGTTTTTTGTAAACATGATCCACTCTGACCTGTTTTTTATAGGTATATATTAAGATAATTTATAAAAAAAATAGCAGAGCACTGCACTGTTCTGAAGTGTAGAGGTGACTTCTGTTTCATACTACAGTATTAAACAGTTGCGATATTTGTCCTGTCAAGTTTTCAATCTGCCATAAACCTGTTTCTTCTGAAAGAAAGAGTTTTCTAATATTCTTATCTGAAGCAGCCAAAAGCTAAGCCAGAAATTTCTTTTAGGCTACAGTTTTTGTAACTTAAGTAAAGATGAAGCAGAAACTGAAAAGTTGCATTGCAAATACAGTGGTTTGAGATTTTTTGCCAAGTCCTACTTTGTAGGCATTATGTACTATCTTGTAATATAATCCTGATAACTAACTGACATTTAATGTTGTAATTGTGTGTAGGTCACGCATCATAAGGGACGTCAGAGGGATAAAGCTGGCCATGTCACGGGTCCCAACCCCCCCTCCCCCGGGGGAGATGACATCAGGACCTGTGGCAGAGAGCTGGTGTTACACACAGGTGAGAGAAGCGCTTGACCTTTTTTTCTGGTTTTTCTTTGAAAGACTTTCTTGCCACATTTGGTGTCTCTGATGTGCTCCATGACAGGTTAAAGTAGTGAAGTTTTCCTACATGTGGACAATAAACAACTTCAGTTTCTGTCGAGAGGAAATGGGGGAAGTTCTGAAGAGCTCCACCTTCTCTTCTGGTCCCAATGATAAAATGAAGTGGTGAGGTTTACTCTGAGTTCACCTGAAGGCATTTGATTGCCCTAGCATCTCTTATCAAAACATGTCTCATGTTCACTGTTGTGAAGGCCAAGCCAGAAGAAATGCCATGCCCTCCACCTCACTCCATATTCTTTTTTTCTTTTTTTTGTTGTTGTAGGTGTTTAAGAGTGAACCCAAAGGGACTGGATGACGAGAGTAAAGATTATCTCTCTCTTTACTTACTGCTTGTAAATTGTCCAAAAAGTGAAGTACGAGCAAAGTTCAAGTTCTCCCTATTGAATGCCAAAAGAGAAGAAACTAAAGCCATGGGTGAGCTATGCCCAAATAAAAAATTAAAAAACTCATTGTTTTATGCTCTTTAATGGAGGGTACTGACCATTTTGTCTTTTTGTTCCTTTCATTTTACAGAAAGCCAAAGAGCCTATCGCTTTGTCCAGGGAAAGGATTGGGGCTTCAAAAAGTTTATTAGACGGGACTTCTTGCTTGATGAAGCAAATGGACTTCTACCAGATGACAAGCTTACCTTATTCTGTGAGGTATTGCACTTAATATATAAAATAATATAATGTACCTACAGTTTCCAAAAATAGAAACCTGACAAGTTTCTGTAGGATGGAAGTATAACCCCCCCACACTTCTATCAATACGTATATTTACGTCTTGATGAAAGTCCCAGGAAACTCAGTCTAAAGTGTTAAACATGTTAAGTTTTATATTGAAGCTCCCAAGGCATGAAAATATGACATTATGAGACTTTTTTTAATGAGTTTCCCCTAGCCTGCCTATGGTCCTTGATCTTCCTGCTCCACCTTTAAGAGAATGGCAGCTCAGATGACCCAATCTGGAATTTTCCCCGCACTTTTCCTCGTTATATGGGGAGAGGTTACCTCACCTCTCATAATTTGTACGGCAAGAGAATTTCGAACCCCCACCCCAAAAAAAAAAAAAAAATTGCAACACTGTCAATGTGATCGTGTGAGAGACTACTTTTTCCTCTAGAGACAGCATGGCTTGCAAACGAGCAAAGCATGACCGTGCTTAGATGTACAAATGAGCACAAATGTATTTTTTTAAATGTATTGCTATACACTGTAAACATTAGCGCATTGTAGTCCTACTGTGGCCGCAAGCTGGCCCCTTCTCCACCTTGCCCTGCCTTTTTCCTCGTCATTATCATTTAAAGCTACAGACACAGAAACGGCAAGTCCTAGGGAAATCTCATTGTGGGACCGACTCGAAGTGGCTGTAATTCTGCACCGAGGCTGAGTTTCGGAAAAACGAATTTCAGATACAGTTTTAGGGGACCACTAAGACATTTATAAAAGCATAAAAATCAGCCTGCCATGGGACAACAATTGTAGAAACATGAAAAGGGTTTGCCAGGGACACGACTGTAGGCATTAGTCAGTAGTTATACAAGTGACAACTTTAAGTGGCATTTATTAATTTTCGTTTGTGTCATAGTTCCAAACCATTAGCCTCAGTTTCTTTTAGAACTAGAGAAAGTTTTAGCTGTTCATAGACATAATCAAGTTTCACAACAATTGATCAGATCTAATCCTTTGAAATGCATGATGATTGGATATTTCCTGATTTTTAGAAACGGATAATTGCTTATTATAATGCCTCTTATTAATGTACATGCATCAAAGTTGTCATGCTTCCTCAAAATTAGCTTACATTTTTTCCTTTGTAATTAAAGTGTTAAGAGGTCTGTTTTATGTTTCTCAGTATTTAGGTGTTTGTGAATGTTTTGATAATGTGCTTTGACGATCAGGCAAAATACAAACTAATTGGTGAAAGTATGTTTTGCATAATATGCAAAATTGAGCTTGTTTTTTGTGGGAGGAGCTTAGCGGTCCAACTATCATTTTGTTTCGTTGTCATGAAAGAGGCAAAATCTCTTCATTTTACTCAAACCCTTATGGTTCAGGATTTACGGACACAAATGCAAGCAGCTTTGCTTTAGTGCCATTGTCAGACCCATGTGGGTCCCGTCATGTACCTTGGGTCCCATGTCATGCTCCCCATATCGTTTTACCACAAGTAGTAATAAAAATAATAAGAAGAATAAAATTCCTAATGATTTCAGTTGATGCTTGGACCGCTAATTACAAAAAAACACAGTTACCTTTGAACTGTCTAGGCATACTTTTCAAATTCTGTTGATGCTCAGCTGTCCTCAATCCAGCACTCCCCACCGGCAACACTACTGAAGCAGGACTATACAAAACAGCATTAGTAAAGCAGGGACAAACGATTGAAACAGGCTTTACATATGCAGACTGTTGTTGATCCTTTATGTAGCTTTTATGTAGCAATGACTTAAAGAAGGCAATGTTCTTATTCATTTTACTCCAGAATGTGTATCCAGGGAGGACATGCTGGCCTATAAAATGGACGAATGGGAAGCTCACTAGCTGAGATTGGTGATAACTTTAGCTGGGAAGTTCCCTTATGATTGCTAGATTCCACTTGTTTGTTAGCTTTTCTTCATTCGGGCACTGGGAGACTGTAGGTGAGCTTAATTTAGCTCATTGAGACTCTCACTGGGGTACAGATGACCCAACTTTAGGACAGTTTAGTTTACTTCAAAATAGGAGTGTATTCTTCTACTTTGTATTCTTTGTACATATACTTTGCATGTGTCTATTATGTAGCTACAAGCGCAAAACAAATACTTGGCTTCCCTTGGTCTTTAAAGCTTCTGTCAGAAACCATAGTAACTGCCTAGCCAGTTAATAGTACTTCAGTAACAGTGCTATAAGGGGGGAAAAAATGATGTTCCAGCTGCTATGCCGTTTCTGATTAAAGCTTTTTGAAACTTCCTGACCTATGCTTTGTTGATCATTGTAGGTGAGTGTAGTGCAGGACTCTGTGAATATCTCAGGCCAATCCAACATGAATATGCTGAAGGTGCCTGAGTGTCAGCTGGCGGATGACCTGGGCAACCTATGGGAAGGCTCCAGGTTCACTGACTGCAGCCTGTTTGTGGGAGGACAGGAGTTCAAAGCACACAAATCCATCCTGGCAGGTGTGGCCACTTAAGCTTAGCTTGTGTAATAATAAAATATAATTGAATGGTGTTAGTGTCTGTTTCAAAGATGTGTATTTACCACTCTTGATATCCATTTTGGTTTGCAGCTAGGTCGCCTGTATTCAATGCCATGTTTGAACACAAAATGGAGGAGAGTAAAAAGGTAAGAATTTTGTGATTCTTGTGCTGTATACATTAAACGGTTTGTGCCCCACATCTGGGAGCATTGTAGAAAACAAGTGGTGAGAAAGTCTTAGATTTTTCTGGATCATGTAATCGCACTGGACGGTGCAGATGTGTGTGGACTGTTTAGAAGAATTTAGATGGCGTATTGGTGGATATGCTTCATCAGTTTGGAAGTGTGGAAGATGTTTTGACAATCAAACACTAGAAAAGCTTGTTTATTGTGATTTACAGTGCTTTGTGCTTTTTTGCCCTCTCCTGAATGCTTTACAAATCGTGAAAAAAAAAAAAAAAACACAGCTAAATCAATATGTAGCTAAACAAGAAATAAAAAAAACTTGTATGCAGTATATAGCTATACATAATGAAATGGGAAGCCTAATTACTATGACATGCATGGACAGTAATTCTGTAATATTACAGGTCTTTTCTCTCAGAACAACCCAGTCCTTACTTAGCTGGTTTTTATTGGACTATTATGTTGTAAACTCTATTTTGAGAATTGTTTTTTTTTTTGTTTTTTTTTTTCCTTCGTATGTTTTTGACTGACTTGCACAGAATCGTGTAGACATCAGTGATGTTGAACCAGATGTGTTTAGGGAGATGATGGTCTTCATATATACAGGAAAAGCTCCAAACCTGGAGAAAATGGCTGATAACCTTTTAGCTGCAGCAGATAAGGTAAGCCTGAAGTCAGTTTGACTAGTAATGTATGCAAGGCTGTTATTGATTAAAAGGTCTAAGGTTTACATAAAGCTCATCTTTTCTTATGTTGCCATTCTCTTGCTCCCTCCTTCTGCACAGTATGCTCTGGAAAGACTGAAGGTGATGTGTGAGGAGGCTTTGTGCAACAGTCTATCTGTTGAGAATGTGGCAGACATCCTCATTCTGGCAGACCTGCACAGTGCAGAGCAACTCAAAGCACAAGCTATAGACTTCATCAACAGGCAAGCAGAACACTCACAGTCATTTCTTCAAACATACTCACACAGGCAAAGAACAAATTAAGAAGTGAGAAAGGACACGTCACAGATGTGTTGTATCATTTTCACTTTTTGAAGTGAAGCATGCAACCTGTGATGTTTGTACTTATCAGACATGTGCTGCAGATAGTAAAAATATTATTGTGACACTTTTGCTCCATTTCATCCCCAGGTGCAGTGTTCTCAGACAATTGGGCTGTAAAGATGGAAAGAACTGGAATAGCAAGTATGTATGCCAGGATTCTTCTGCTTCTCATACAAGCCAGTTCCCAGCAGCTGGCAGTATTTCGTAGGAAACCTTAGTCACTTGATCCATTCGTTTGTCTTGTTTTTCTTCAGTCATGCCGCAGACATAATGGAGACAGCAGGATGGAAGGCTATGATTCAGTCACATCCTCACCTAGTGGCCGAAGCCTTCCGTGCACTTGCCTCCGCCCAGTGCCCTCCATTCGGCCTGCCCAGGAAACGGCTAAAGCAGTCCTGACCTCTACCACCACAAACTTTCTAAAGCCGTGGGGAGAAAACCACCCCACCTAGCCCGTTACTCCTTATTACCCCCAACCCATCTCCTCACTCACTCAAAGCTCCATTGGAGGACTGCACTGGTGCACAGTGCTCTTCGCTCACTGCAGAGGACGAAGGAACCGACTTCAGAACTGCTGCCTCCGAGCCAGCTTCCCTCCGTGCTCCTGGAGCGCCGCTCAGTGACGTGTCATTTGAGAAATGGCCTTAAAAGACATGCCTCCTCCGCCCCTTTTGCTGTGGTGTCTCTCCGTGTGACTGTGTGCCTGCTGCGCCTCTACCCAGGCCTGTCAAGATTGCACTAACTCTCTCATACCGCAGTAGTTTTAAAGTGATGTTTAGGACCCTCGTCTGTTAAGTGTTTTCACCTGGGGCATGTTAGTTGACATCCAGGATGTTGAGCCCAATCTGTGATATGACATTTCCAAAAAAAAAAAGAAAGTGAGAGAAGAATAAAAAGTGTGTGAACTCACCGGAACACATCTACATGTCAAGTGCAAAATCATTTCCACTGACACTTTTTAAAATGGTGTTGTTGCCCATGTTGTTGGCAAAAAAAAAATTCCTAGTATGTTTAACATCATTAAATATGGGCAAGTATTAACTGAGATTCTGCATTAGAATACTTGGTGAAATGTGATGCATTCTTTCTGAGTATAATTGAGTATTACATGAAAACAGAACTGAAAAATGTTGATATTTTGCACCTACTTAACTATTGGGTAAATATGAAGATTTGTTTACCATATTGTTTACAAGAATTTTTTTCATTTTCACACAGACTTATTTTTGACTTTAGTCATACGGAGTTTATTTTCCATGATTAGCAGCTTTGCTTACTCTATCAAATGGCAGAGTTCTTTGTGTTTGGAAAATGTATTGTGGTTAAAAGAACTTTTGATTTATTGCTTTGAAATTAAAATGGAGAAAACCACATGATTCAGTTGTACATTTTTGAAGAGGAGGAAACTAAATTGACATAATGGGGTGCAGCAGCCATTGTTGTAGATTGTTGTTTTTAT
>JBBJLR010000040.1:14495557-14511061 GCA_037577145.1 Brachypetersius gabonensis | reverse complement strand
GGTGTAACATTAAAACAAATGTTCAATATACAAATAGTCATTCTTGATGAAGCATATGTACTGGTGTATAAACTCTGCAAGGTTATCGCTAAGAAGTCTCAAAATGTAATTCTTCACACTGAAGCGTCCTGTGAATTTAGGTGTAAGCAGAAAAATTCACGTTCGAAACTGTTTCAGGGCTGCATTCTGTCCTAAACCTCCAGAGCTTCCATAAGCTGTGATCAAAGTGACTAAAGCATAAGCCTGAGCAGCTATGTTCATTTACTCATAAGATTAGCTCACAGCACTGGGTGTGTGTGTTTGATCTGAGCCTACAGGCCTGAAGTCATACAGGTCCATTTGACAAGCAGCAGGAATCATCTCTGCTTGTTCTCTGTGCTCATGCAACCATGTCTGTTCACCTGCAACCCAAAGATCTAGACCACAGGAGACCAAACGTATGAAGTGCTTCTACAGGTGATGCATCAATTGAAAGTAATGAAGGTAATCGCACCTGGTTTTACTGCTGTTATGTAGTGAAGGGTATGTGTCTCCTAGACATTTATTACTAACTTAGAATTTAGTTTAACTTAGAATTTAGTAGAATTAAGACCAGTATTCATGAGGCAACTCAGGACAGGAGCGCTGATCTATGATCTGTTCCTGTTGGTAAAAAGAAAAGGTATTATCATCAAAATGTATGAATTCATTGTACATTGGTTTTGAGATGCAGGTTTTACATGCATTGTATTTTTGCACACTTCACTCTTACAGCTATGTTTTATAACAAAGATGTAATATTTTACTCTGAAATCAATAATCAGTCCTAATTAAAGCATTATTGTGGGGGAAAATAATACCCCATGATCAATTTCATACCTCTTCTGGATGATATTTCAGATATCTGTCTAAGCCATATCTTCTTCTAGTGGAATCATGGCATTCACATGATTGTTCTGATGAGGGAGTTCTTAAACTTGGTGTGTGCTGTGTATGTTTGTCTTTGGCTTTTGTTTGCATTGCTCTCTCCATTCGAATGACACTACTACGTCACCCCTAATTGGGCAAAATGTCAACGATGAATAAGCAGCGTTACTTCTCATTTTTTGGGTTCTTGTGTTATTTTGCCTTTGTTTAATGATCAGAATGAGTGGTACAGAGTGAATCAAGAAGACGGGAAATGCATTAAGATTTCTAAAACTCATCACTTAGTCACAGCTTGCTTTGTTGCCACAAACATGAGAACATTTAGAAGGCATGAAAAAGAGAGAACGTCACGAAGGACAGCAAAAAATGTTTTGTTTTCCTTAAGTATTATCTGGTCACAGAGAATTATGCATCATTTAACGTGAAATCTGGGTTGCACGTTACGTTTACATCACTGAGGTCAATGTGAACAGGTCGCGGATGAAATTTTTGAATGTGTCTCATAACACTATTTACAGCTGGATTTACAAACACTATGTCAACATTTCATAATTGTTAGAACATGCAAAACCACTACAATTATCCAAGGGTGGAACCTGACAAAGATGGGCTGCTGACTGACTGTTGGAAATGCTCCTGTACAAACTACAAAGAGCATTTTCTCAAGCCTGCAGAAAGGCTTTGTCCTTTATCCTGTCCAGATCTAGAGCATTAACACAAGACTCCACATAGCAGTACTTCTGGCTAGTTTGCGCTTCAGTCAATGCAAAAAAAAAGGTAACCAAGGTAAGGTGGTCTGCGAGGATCTCCTTGAATTTTGTGTAATAAGCAGAAGGCTATCCCATCGAAGTGTAGGGCGTGTCACTGTGGTAATTGTAGTCCGGGCAGACCTTCTGAACCAGCTTGTAGTCAGCACTGAAGAAGTCAATGTAGATGCAGATGACTTTAAAGGGCTTGGAGCAGAGCCAGGAGACATGGCTTTGCGTCTGCTCCTGGAAGCACATCCGGGTTGATTCATTGCTGCAGATGGATGTCCTCTTGCTGCGATCTGTCTTCTCGTACTCCACTCTGCAGTTGAAATCACCAGCCTTGGGAATGTCCAGCGTCTCTTGCTGGGCAATCTCGAAGTCTACCACCTTGGAGGGTGGCACCAGGCTGACAGACACGTTCCCCAGACCTGTGGAGTTGTGGCGGAAGTAGACGCTGAAAGAGCCGTTGCCGTGGTCTACTATTTTGCCAGTGATCAGCAGGTTGAGCTTGACTGTCTTGATGTTGCACTGGAAGTCGCCCCAGCCAAACATTTTCTTGAACTTGCCTGTTTTCACAATGGGCCGCCGCTTGGACCTGGCCAAAGTCTCTTCATTATCTGTGCTGTTGGACAGCCAGGCCCACAGGTCGCGAACTCCACCAAGCGGAGGGGGAGGTGCTTCATTTCTCCGAGTGCTGGATGGAGACACGGGGGCGAAGAGCCGCAGGGGTTTGAGGAGGCCTGCACGTGAGCCCTGCTGGGGGTAGCTCTCATCCTTATCACTCTCCCTCCATCCCAGCGGGCCTGCCACAGCGCTGGGCTCCGCGCCACATGTGACCTTTAGACAAAACGGGAGAAAATGCTGTTAACTCGAGGGGATTTTGGTCTAAAATTATGCATGGTGTACATTTTATTTGCGCCAAGGACTGCTTTAGAAAAGAGGGGGAAAGGGTAGTATCAAAATGAAGTAAAACCATGCATCATATCCATTTTCTCAGCCACTATGCGCACACACAACACAGATGAATGAAACATCGTTTGTACATGTCAGTCAGAGAACGGCATGTTGCGGCATAGACGAGCTGAAGAGGACAGGCACTGTCTAATCTGCTAAAGTGAGAGCTGGCATAAGAAGCTATTTGCAAAAGACAAGTCATGTTTAAAATGATGTAAACAGGATGTAACATTTCCCAGTCTCAGAGCTGAGCTCCTTCCATGAGATCAGCTTCCCGTAGAGAGAGAGAAGCCACGTTCGCCAGCTCAGTGCAGCTTATAGCCATTACACCACAGCTTTCAGACACACAGGTATCTGGGAAGAAAAGAACCTACCATTTCACAAACACAGTTAACTCAGGACAATTCAAACAAATGAAAGGGAGTTTACAAGAGGAGAGATGCCAGGGTCTAGAGTGGGCCAATATGGGGGAAAACACATTGCACACCTTGCAATTCTTATACCACAATAAGTACATTTTAAAACAAAATTCTGTAAAAAGCTCAACATGGTGGAATGTACTAAAACAACAACCTAGAAAAAACACTCTCTCCTAGCGGTCATAAACACCGTCTTATGCCAAAAGCACAAAACTAATCCAAGACAAAGCGATCATTTTTTACAGCAAGCTTCTCCTCGCTTAAACCCATTATAATGAAAAATCCTAAGCCATAAAGCAACAAACTAGAAACACCAAGTTTCTGGCACCTTATGACCATAAACACTGTCTACAGCCAAATGAAGGATTTTGAAATATCTTGTCAGCAGGTTTCTCGCTAGCAAGCTTCCTCCACTTCATCACAGGTCCTACAATACACATTTTTTTCTTTGTATTCCTGTATTTTCTCTGCTTGTGACGTTTGTGTGGTTTTATATACGAAAATGATCATAATGTCTTGACACATGACTAATCTCCAACTCTTTATATCTTAGAATGAAAAAGCTCTGTTTATTATTGTCACTTTAAGACCGATAGTTAATGACCTGAACAATATTGGATAAACATCACACTGCGATTTTATTTCAAGGCCAACTATTCTGTAAATAAACTAATCCACTATTGATGACATTTAAAAAACTTTAAATGCTACTTGCATTTGAGATACAGCTTCTAATCAAGGTGGATCCATTGAGATATAGATATAGTATTATTATTATTATGTAATGATTACAGGACTGCTGCTCAGGGACAGATAACCTTAACAGCCATTACAATAACAATATAATAACAGTTTCAATAACCATTAAGTTACTTCAGTTCCTTACCGGTCCGGAGAAATGGAACCTTTGTGAAACTAAAGGGTACTGAAAGGTGAAAACAGAGTTTAGGGAGCAACACTTCATTTACACATTATTCCTTCTACATTGTTTCCCTTTGAACAAAGGGTGCAAAAAGGTTAGTATGTTAATGGAACTAACACAGTCAGGTACCGTTTTCAACTGTGCATAAATTATATCACAAACAGTAATTATAAAGGTCCAAGTTTGATGGGTTTTTGGCCTCTATTTATATGAACTGTTGAGGAGGAGTCTCAAAAGGAGACCTCTCCCAGATTACATACACACTGATCTTCTGTTAAGCAACAGGGGTTTTTTTAACAAATCATTCAACATTCTTGGAAAGCAGTATTTTGTATTTTATTCTCAGACCGCAATCCTCCCCATAGAGAATTGGTTTCTGAACTTGCCACTTTTTCTTCTGTTCACAAGTCTGCAGGTCTGAATATAGCAGTTGTAAAATGATGAGCCTGTACTTGAATGGCAATGACACAGAATAATATATCCGCACCCCCCAAAAAACAAATGTGTGCAAACAATGTTCTTTACAAAAAATGTTTGTAATCAAGTTCATATAAAGTACTTTATCCATTTTGGAGCTATAATTTTGTAATAATTCTTTTGTTTTACATTTGACCCCACACACATATATAAAAAGAAAAAGAAAAAGATGAAGATACATGGTTTCCATAGGAGAGTGGTAATAGACATTCCCACAAAAACTGAAAAAACCCAGTAAAACATGCTGTAGTGAAATTTAGGTTTGACCTGAATAATTGCTTGTTGTTCATGTAAATCCCATTATGCATCCACACACACAAATAACATCTGTGTTTAAAAAATTCAATAAAATTTACTTTAAAGCTTGAATGGTAAACATAGGCTCTGTGTATCATTATAATGGCATGTTTCCACAAGGGGAGCCATTGCTTTTGTGTGCATTACTGAGAGTAAACCCACACCAACAGGATCTCATGAATGCGATTTTAGTTACATAAAGCAAATTAAATATTTGCTGTTATTGTGTATATATGACTATTCGATCTGTGACTGGTCAAGATACTCACAGCACACAGTAAACAGTGACTAGTTAAAGGGGGAATGCCGTGATTACAGATAAGAAGAATGTACTGTGTAGCCCTATTCCACAATCTATACCTAGTCTCTGAGTTCAGAAAAAAAACTGTTAAGACAGCGTTGAGTGCTAAGCTCAGTCTGACACTGAAATATTCTTTCACTAGACAGAACATACTGAAGGTAAAAACAGGCTGATTTGTGTCTGGGGGTGACATTACGACAGTCTAAAATGACTTCTTTTAAGTACTCGAATATCTTATTCCATGTGAAATGTGAATTTGAGACTCATCTAAGAATGCTAAAGCAGGCGAAGATCATCTGATGTGAATGCAAGCCATCCTTAGACAAAAACAAATAAATATACAGTAAACCAATCAATACGTCTTCATGGAATTTTCACAAATCATGGGATTTGGGACCTGCTCCTAATCCTATGTAAACACATTTTATTACAGTTTAAGAGATAAAAAGGCACAATATACTTGAAGAAGTGAAAGAGGATTGAGCTTGGCCAAAGGAGAGTCCCGGGAGAGGGACTTAAGGCTGAGCTATTACATGGATTCTCATTTGGACTTATACTGGTTTCTGGGGCTAAAACCTCTGCGCTTCTTGTGCATTGGCCCCCTCAAGTCAGTTCCTACCATTCTAAATTAATCACTAAAAATAAAGGCACACATTTGCTTCTCCCATGAGAAATAACTTGCTGGGTGAAATTGGTGGATTAGGGATTGTGTGGGAGATGGATTATTGTGCAAGTTAGGGAAATGCAACGCGCCGCAGCTCTGCATAGTTTGATCCAACTGCTATCTGTACTGTTTAATCTGTAGGAACGATTGTGGGACAGTTTTCCACAGACTGGACTTAATTACACTGTCTGTGAAGATTCAGTCGATATTGACCTGAGTGTGGAAATCCTCCCTTTATCCTTCTTAAAGCAATTCAGAAGCAAAGGCTTTGCTCAGTTATACAGCACGCAGAAAAAGCTACCTTCCACTATTATGCAAACGGGATTTCTGCTCAATTATTCGACAGAGAAAAAATGCCTTTCATCCTGTGTCTCCTGGGATAGGGTTCAGCACCCCTCATGACTCTCAGATAATTTATAGATTAATTAAAGACCAAAAAAAAATTCACCATCATATTAAAACCTTGTCTTTCCTTTGAGTTTTTTTGTTTTTCATTTATACACCTTTACTTTGTGTAAACACTTCATGGTGAGTGGTTCAATAGAAGTGGTTCAAATTGCTCCAAATAAAATCACATTACATACAATAAACATTAAGAATATGTATATCATGTAAAGTGACCTAATGCGGCTTGAAGAACTTCCATCAGTCTCATATTATTTTAAACATTTAGAACAACTGCAGGGCTGTGCATAAACCAAGACAAGGACATTTCCTACAGTTTATTCTCTTAAAACAGTACGGTACAGAACTACACATTTACCACATTCTTACCAGGTATTCTTTTATTTCTTCTATTATTTGTATTCAAATTTTATTTATTTCGTATTCTATTCCTGTAAGGCACACTGAAGGACATTTTGTGTATGATTGTGTACTATTTAAATAAGCTTGAGTATTAATGCTGCCTCACACAGTGAGTTAAAGAAGAGGAACAGGAGCTCTTACCATGTGCAGGTAGAACACAAGCAAAGCTGAGAGACACCTGGACATCTCTTGTGTTTTTCACTTGGACACTCCTATTAAAAAACAGATCTGCTGGTAACCCTGCACCCAGTCAGTCTGCAGAAGAGAAAAAGGGTGAGATAGTAACTGATCTAGTGAGTGTCAAACAAAGCAGATTACTTTAAATGCAAAAAAAGAGCAAGTTAATAAATACTGATCATTCAATAGTGCTTAAAGGCTGCAACCCACCTTCCAGGTGAAGAGGCGCCTCTGGGCATGCTGGGGCCAAACTCGAGAGCATGCTCGTGCATGAAACCCTCTGTGCCCCCTCGTGCAGTCCTACAGATTAAAAAAGTGATCGCTGGTCAAAAACTCTCGATACAGTGGTGATCTTCTCGGTCAGTGTGGCCCCTGAAGATCTTCTTTAGTGCTCATCATCTGGTTCCACGCGCCAATCAACTGCTAAATAAATAAATAAAAACATACATACAATATAAAAAAAACACTATAACGTGATTACACGGTCTGTCTGTCTGTCTGTCTGTCTGTCTGTCTGCTGTGCGTGCGCCCCAGCTCTGCCGCTCCGCTCGCGCTCCTCTGTTCGGAGTTTTTTTTTTTAGGGCGGGTGCAGCGCTCGCGCCTTCACTTCCAACGGCTCGACCAATGAGAGGAGAGGACCCTAACGGACACCCCTCCTCCCGGCACAGGCACCCAGAGACCCTCACCACCACCTTTACCCAGATTCCAGTCTCGGCGCCGGAGGCTTTATATTGGTGCCCCCCTCCACTCACACTTTTAACAATCATTCGACCCCCCTCCCTCACACAATGATCCACCCAGAGCTGTCTCCGCCACTTCTCCATAAACATGTTGGCCAAATGTTCCGTGAAAGACAAAATTGTTCTGTATCTAAAAGATAAAATGTTCCGTATTGAATGTACTTCGTTCTGGATTTGTGCAAAAATGGAAGACAGAAAAATTACAGGTTAGTAAGTCCACTAATAAACATTGCGCAATTTGTATGAAGTGATAGTGACCATTCTGTCATACGAGAACACGGCAGCTCACGGTGTGAACAGCCGGAAATTCTTCCTCTGTGTTTAACCCATTCACCAAGGGAAGCAGCAGACAGCCAGGAACACAGGGAGCAGTGTGCGGACAGTACCTTACTCAGGGCACCTCAGAGGCAGTATTGGCAATCGAACCCACGCCTTCCTGATCGCAGGGCGAACGCATATACCACATATAAAGGAAAACACGACAAAAACCACTACGCTAGAGCTGTTTCTGTGGGACTGTTTGTCCATTCATAAGTTCAAGCACTGATGTTATATCATTCCACTTCGAACTCATCCAACCATTTCTCTATGGAGCTTGCTGTGTGTACTGGGACAGTCACGCTGGAATAGAAAAAGGCCTTCACCCAACTGTGTCCTCAAAGTTGGAATCATGGTGTTGTCAAAAACCTCTTGGCAGTATTAAGAGGCTTTAAGATTACTCTTCCCTGGAAGTAAGGGGGAAACATAATTCTATAAAGTAACCAAGAGGTTGTATTGTATACTGTATATAATATAGCCTAAAGTGTTAACATTTTAAGGGTCCTTAATTACCCTCCACCTACTGTATATCCAGCCCATCACTGTAAACAGTGTTTCAATAGCTGTAGTTTAGTAGGATAGTACAAGTTGGGTTTATGTAGCACTTCCGCCCCCTAGTGGTCGACACAGGACAATTCAGTCTTCGTCAAAGTAAGCATTTATTCAACAAACCAGCATCATTAATAAAACAGCAGAACATGAACACAGAAAAGAAGACATACAATTATGTATGCAGTATGTACAAACTATATACATTTGTTTAGAAAATAAAATATATGAACATTCTCAATATATCCCAACAACGTCCAAAGGACAGCTCTTCATATTTCTCACATCAGTCTTACAGACCGACGGTGGTTTCAAAAGCTTCGACAGAATACAGGAATCAGCTGCCAGTCTAAACTCTGACATAACACCTCAAATAATTTAAAACAAAAACTCAAAGCTGTTGCTGTCCAGCAAGTAAACCACCGTGAAACATTCAGTTATGGGATTCTTTAATAATCTGGTTGCGACTCTTCTGAAATGCAGTCAACATGGACCTAAAGCTGCTCTTCTCTGCACCATGTGATGAATAACAAGGGAAAAATAATGAAGAGCGACTCTTTCTGACAATCTTAGATTCCTCACTGACGAGGTTTGGAGGAGTTCTAAACTCTTCCAGGACTTTACAGTGCACATTTTCTGCCCTGCGATGGTCCCAAACCTTCACCGTGAAATCTGTTTGGTCTTCACTTTGTTTTCTTTTTGCACTTTTATGTACAAAGCCCTGCCTTGGTTTCTGTGTATTCATGGACAAAGTACTGAAAGAATAATCAAAATTCAGCACCCTGCAAGTTCCCTCCAGGCCATCACAATCTGGATGTTTGTCCAGCAAGCCACTCACATCACAATCGCTTTGCTTCTTAATAAATTTCTCCTGCCGCTGTAAACCAGTATGACGGGCATCATTCTTTGTAGGTAAATTGCCTTCCGTAATGTCTGCGGCGATAGTGAAATCCAGGGTTGAAAGATGTTGTGATGTACAGTGTTTATCCAAGGGTGGCTTCTTTTTTCTCTTTTTTTGATATCTTGCAGTGAGAGGAGGCCATGCGTTTTTTGCTCTAGATCTACGGCGGCGATGTGGCATGGTTCTGCTTTCTGATGGACCCTCAAGCATGCTGGATATTTCCCTGCAGCGACGCAAGTTCCTGTAAAACACAGACAGGAAGATGGACCCCTCTTGCCACAAGAAAGGCAAATATTTAATTTGATTAAGTACTAGACAGTCAATCTATGAATCTGTCCTGATTTCTGGCCTTACCTCTGCAGAAAGACATGAGGCCTCGAGCATGCCGTTTGTCTCACTCCAGCAAGTGAATCCTCCACAGCCATTTTTCTGACCCGCTTCAAATGCACCCATAACTTCCTACAGAATTAAAAAAAAAAAAAAAAAAGCTTATGTTTCCCCCAAACACAAGAACCAGATATTCTCTAAAGGGGGTAAAGAAAATACTTAATCTAGAAATGGCCTTGATTTTTTTCCTCACATTTATTTTAATCTCAAATTTGCATACATTCCAGAAATTCACATACCCTTTCACCTGCCGTCGTTTCTGCGGGTGCCATGGTTTAGTGAGCAACCATACATCGCACGACAGAGATTCTGGGTCTTGAACAGATAAGAACACATGGCATTTTTAAGCAATGAAATTAGTGTGTTTATGGACATCAGCCATCAGTAACCTAAGCCAGTAGACAGAATTAAACAGCATTAAAATATTTTTAAAATATATTTCTGATTATCATTGGATTTGATACTTTTAGAGCACAAATTAAACTACAAAAAGTACTTCCAAATATGTAATCTCGCATAGACCACAGTCCAGCTTTGCCTAATTACCAGTTCAAAATAAATGTTTGCAAATGCTTACTATAATGAATTGTTTTTGAAGGTCCTTGTCTGGCCATTTTGTTAAAAAGCCCCTTGCACTTTCTGCACCTCAGTGCAATATGTGCAGTGTGAGGAGAGGAGGGACCTGATGCCACAGAGCTGATGTCATCCAGCTGACTGTCAGAAAGCTTTAGTCCTGTAGTGTCTTTATTTAGTTTCAGTGTTTCCAAAGTGTCTTCAGCCATTGACCCTGGAGGTAAGGATATTTTCTCAAACCGGATAGTAGAAAGAGATTTCTGCCTCAGTTTCAGTGATCCTGATTGTGAGAACTTGTCCTCACCAGCCGACAACACATCCTCGCTGCTTCGAGTCGGGAGGACCTGTCCTAGACGTTCAGTATCATGGTCGTTGATGTCAATGAGGTCAACAACAGAACTGTCACTTTCTGAGCAAAAAGAATCAGGATCCCAGGTGAAGGTACTTCGCCCTGAGCTCAAATTCCTTTGCTTTGTTTGACTGTTGGTTTTTGTCGCCACATCTTTTTTTGGGGATGCTTTGAAGTCCTTTTGCGAGTGCTGCCCTCGCCTGGGGCGAACTGTGACTGAAGACTGCCGCCTTTTCATAGAGAAGGATTTAATGTTGGACTCAAATTCCCTAAGAATTAATACCTGGGGAAATTTTTAAAAAAAAGTCAGTATTATTAAGACATAACGGTAATCATACACGATCCACAATTTTACTTGGAATTGAATCTGCTTACACTAAAAGACATCTATTTTTCTTTCTCCTGTAAGGTGCAATTTTGTTCAGATAGATTTTGTTTTTCAATACAGTGCACACAACAATCAGTTTAATTCTAGGCTTTAAATGTATTACTCTGACGTTACCTTCACAGTATGCCTTGATCCCTGCCTTTCAGAGTGTTTTACACTGTACTTAACCCTGCAAAGTGACATGCATTATAAAACTGCTCAAACAGTTTCTTTCTATTTAATTAAAGTTACTATTCTCTGTTTCGTATACATTGTATCTTTTTATTAATTTAGAAGTTCTGGTGTAAATATACTCTTTGAAATATATTAAGATTAAAAGGGTCAGTTGACAAATACAATATTCCCCATATCTGAAAGGTAAGCCGAAACATGTTTGTGTCTAAAGTTTTTGTTTTGTTCCTCAGGGATGCTACAAGCGTCATGTAAAACGTAATACAAGTCTATTGAGGATGAAACAGTACAAAAATGAATGTTAACACACCCACTATTTATTTTGCTATATCACAAAATAGTTTGAATCCAGAAAGTACAAAATTACCCCAAACCAAATCCTGAATTCTGTTAATCCTTACCACACTATCTAGTCTTAACGTTTTACTAGTCAAAATATATCTTTGCTTCGCAAACCTAAGCAAACTATAGATACCTAGCATAGCCTATGAATCTATATTTTGACAATTCAGATCCTGTGTTAATGGCAGTTATAAATTGGAGCTGGGGGCCTGGGGATGTATTACAAAAACTTCCCATCTTAAGTATAAAGTTAAGATAGGATCGGATGGTAGTCGGTTCTCCATTAGCTCAGCTTAGCTAAGCTAAGCTTTATTATCAAAATAAAGCTTCATAGGCTCTAAACTTATTTTATAACATAAATAATATAAACATCAACAAATGAAATGAAAACAGAAAAAACACCGATTTTCATTCAAACATAGCCTACTTTAAGCCAGTCACCGAATGAGCCCTGCTGTTAGCTAGAGGCTAACTCACAAGAGCTTAAACCTATAGTCAAATCTCTTACTTCGTCTTTAAACGCTGGTACTTGGTTTGTTCCAACAAGTCCATCACTGGCTCCTGCTGGTTAGTCAAATAATCCCCAAATATCCATAAATAAATATCATTTTCCCAACTTCTTTAAATCTCTAAAGGAGAAGGCTTCTTTAAATACACCCCGCGAAAACTGAGCTTGAGCAGAGATAATCACGCCACCAAGATGCTCATCTTAGAAGGATTTTACCAGTCTCTACAAGCGGGTAGGTGTAAACCATAACAGATGTTTTGTTGTTGCTGTTATGAAGTAAGTAACAGATCGAGCTAAATTACCCATGTAGCAGCCTGGTGAAAGCAAACTGTTAAGAGCCGTTTTCGTTGTCTAGCCAAAGTGGAACTGGTGGCGCTCTACTTCTGTAAAACATCTTTGGTGTCAGATTTCTTCAGTTTGGAACGAGACTCTGAGCAGGGCGCCCCTGCTGGACGAGGAGAATCAGTCACACTGCCGTTTGTATGACTGATGAAGCTGGAGGTTTCCTCTTTTGAGTGTTCACTGACAGAGACGACGCAGGACTAAAAACTGTGTAAATATACACTGTATGGACAAAAGTATTGGGACACACCTGTTTATCACGGCTTGGTCTAGGTCTCTTATGGGGTTTTTCCACTGACTGGTACCAGCTCGGTTCGGTTCAACTCTACTCACTTTTTTGCTTTTCCATCACTAAATTCTGGTAGCTGGTACCCGGTACCATTCTTGGTACCACCTTGGCCGAGGTTCCAAGCATGTTGAACCGATTTTAAACGATGACGTATACATATTGGAGGTTACTGATTGGTGGTCGCTATGGTTACGTCAGCGTTGTTGATTGAACGTTAGCATTAGCGTTAGCTACCGCCAATGATGCTTCTTTAAGCCTTGCCTGGTGCCATTTGTCTTGCCAATATGTGGCAAACAGCCACTAACCAAAGATAAGAAATAAAATCCCTCTGATTTCATCCATGCTGACGATTGTAATAACGCCAGGTTGTTTACCTCATCTTAGAGCGCGGCTCGGGCTGCTGCTCAGAATGTTTGGTCGCTATAGCAACTAGTTGTAGTGGAAAACTGTAGGACCGAAACTGAACAGAGTAGAACCGAACCGAACCGAACTGAACCGAACCGAGCTGGTACCAGTCAGTGGAGAACCACCACTACTCCCAGTGAAGGGCAAACTTAGGCTATGTCCACATGCGACTGCGCGTGTTTCTGCAGACACGCTGGCGGTACTGGTGCTGCAGGATCCAGGGCCGGGGGGTGTTCTCTGACACGGCCTCGATTGTTGAATAAATATTGGAAGTGCCAGAATAACGAGAAGTCCACTTACACGATACTTAGAGATTCGCGAGTCGCAAGAGTAGAACTTTTTTCTTTTCTTTTTTTTTAAATTAAAATTAATTTAGCCATAATTTACTCACTTAAATTATATGATAATGCAAATAAAATGAGACAATGTGAAAAAAATATTTTTTTTATTCATGTTTGACATAACTGATTGTCTCTGACCCCCCTAAACTCCGCCTATGCTCACGACTTGAGCAACCTGACGGCTGGATCCTGGGATGGACGTCAGCCCAGTCTCTCAAGCCCTGCGAAAAATACTTCAGGGACGGAGAGGGGGATCCGCGGTGGGCCGCTCCAGCGCTGAGGGCGACGAGGGGTGGGTTAGTGTTACCCCCACCCTTGATAGGTGAGAAAAGCCTTCGCTCACTTCAAAGCTAAGGTGTGGTTGCGCTGGTTTGCCGTCCACCGGTTTGAATCCAGAAAACTTGGACATAAGGGACTCCGGGAGGTGAGTCCGGTCTAGAAACCTATTTCAAGGCAACATTTGTATGGGCAAGGGGTCCAGCCTGGAATAGTGGGGTTTTCTAGGCTCTTTTTTTCCTTTGCGTCTGGATCGCTACCAGTATTAAAGCAAAGAGGGTTGAGCAGTCAAGATTTCTAGAGCCATATTGTACTGGGTATTGAGGTTTGCTGGTTAGTTTGAACCATGGGTACTCGTGGCAGTAAGAAAAAAAGGTCTGAAGCTACTGAGGTTGAGCTTCCTGTAATACGTCCACGTGTGTACTTTATGATGCAATCCAAGCACAGTGTGAAGCAGTTTGAGTCTGCTAAAATGGGTATTAGGTGCGGAAAATACTTTGATTGCATCTAGATACATTTAGAGAGTTTGGAATTTTATTTTAATTACTGTTAATTTATTTTACTGCTGCTAAATAACTGTACAATCACATATTATCTTAGACATTACACATTTTCGACTGGCCACTATGAACTCAGCAAAGCGAACCAAGCGCAAACATCTCCATCCCCACGGCAGCCAGTCATACGCAGAAGTGAACCAGCGGATGAAGCCTACCTGCTTCCCTCTACAGACCTCGAGGGAAGCGCTGATGCTAACACTCGCATCAGCGCAATGCACTGTTCAGAGGTGCAGCAAAATGAGGGGCAGAGATAGGGCCTGCGATGAGTGTGACCAAGAGGGTCACTGGCCCCAAGAGTGTCCAGAGGGCAGTGACGATGAGCGGCCGAGAGACGCAGAGAGAAGAATTAAAGAGCTGGAGGAGGCTCTGAAGAAACATCTCCAAGAAGCAAGAATGGAGGAAGTGGAAGGAATCATGGCCAACACACTTACAATTCACACACACTTTAGGCAGATTTAGGTGAAAGAAAATAATAATAATAATAATATCGGATATTTAATGTGGGGAGAGCAAGTGACGGAACAGCTTATATGTATGACTATGTGTATATAATGGGGTGAATAGTTCCTGCATGCGAGCATATTACCAGGCATTAATTAATAGTGAAATTTTGCAGTGAATGATCATAACATTACTTGTGATCCAATCCTATAATAGTACAGTGTGTGAACATCTGGTTTTCCGTTGACATAGCAATGAACGGCACTGGACTTTAAAACAAATTAGGGGACAGTGTATTAAAAAAATATTTTCTTTTTGGGCTTCATGTGAAACATAACTAAGAGAGCATCTGCAAGCGGATGGCCAACCGATTGCAGATGGGAGTAGTACCCCACTAGCCCGTAGGGAAACTGTACAGGTGTCAGTATGAATATTGGTTTTGTTTGGTTTTGGTTTTTGGTTTGTTGTTGTTGATATTGTCTGGGAGTTAATAGGAGAGTTAATAAGAGTTAATAGGAGTTAATAGGCTGAGAGTTCAATAAGGAGAGTTAATAGGCTTTACTTCCTGCTTCCTTGTGGGTACAAGGCAAGCATGATGCTGGTTTGATTGAGGGTTGTGATCCAGCTGTAATTACTGCACAGAGCTCTTTCCGTCTGATGTGGCATTGTGTTTCTGTGAGTGATGCATTTTTCACTGTCCCTACACTTTTGGACAGTCAGTTTTGCTTCGCGTTTGAGTTCTGAGTGATCTGGCGAATGCATTTTCCACTGTCCCTATACTTTTGGACTATCTAATATTGCACATTTAATATTGCACATTTAACCCTGCACATTTTTGCACATAACCATTGCACTACATTGTACATATGCACTTGTAAAATGTATATATCCATTGCACATACACATTTGTAAATTCTGTTTATATATTTTTATACATATGTAAACCCTGGA
>JBBJLR010000040.1:14436124-14453936 GCA_037577145.1 Brachypetersius gabonensis | reverse complement strand
TGTGTGTGTGTGTGTGTGTGTGTGGGTGTGTGTGTGTGTGTGTGTGTGTGTGTGTGTGTGTGTGTGTGAGTGTGCATGTGCATGTGTGTTTGAGTTTGTGTTGGAGGCCCGTGGGAGTATTCCAGGAATGCTGCAAGCAAAAATGCACAGATCGAATTGCAGGAAGGAAACCACAGAAAACAAACCAACGAGGAAACAGGCTGAGTACCCTCCCCCAAATCACTGATCTCTTCCTAATGCAAGCCATCACTGTACAAATCAATGCACTCTGTATATTACCACCGTTTAACACAACCCAGTCCCACATGTGTTCTGTATGTTTTACATCATGTCCATGACAACCATGGGATGGTTTAGCATGTTGCAATGGGACTCATTTTGCTTCTATCTAAAGTGCCCTTAAGAACATGTCAGCTCTCAAGAGCAGAAAATCATTTGCATTTTAAACTAATTTGACCAAATGATCACAAAACCTCTAAGCAAAACGCTTTTGTCCAATGTTTTAAAGAAAATAAATCATGGAAGGACAATTGTTGGAAAAAAGCCTTAACAGGTAAAGAAGGTGGTTTAAAGTTTAAAAGGTTCCTCACACTAAATCTCAGTTGCAAAAATTGTTATCTGAAGAATTGTCAGTTGAAATAGGTCCTTTAGAACCAAAGAGGTTCTTCTATAGCAACACACCACCCTTTTTGCACCTTGTTTTTAAAAAGTGTAAATTTCTCTGTAGATATGTTGATACGCTTGATTAATCTAAACTGCCTTTAAAAGGGAAAAGTGTATATTTAAATGACTGAAATCTGTTGGCCTGTTAATGAATGTTTCGAGTGGATCCCCCTGTCTGCGCCTCAGGCAGGAAGAGGCACCTATTGAGACTGTTACTGAACATCTCATCTATAATTCAGCACTCAGAAGATGTCTAAATAGGGGGGTTCATAGTTTTCAGTAATATATAGCTTCTTTCTTTTTATGATTTTGATGAACATTAAAATATTTTATACACATGGTTCCCCCATGAAATAAGTGTTATTTTTCTGTCAGCTATTTGGCTGACTTTTGTAATGGTCTGTTTAGAAAATATTGCACGTTCTTAGGTCAATAAATGGAGCCTGATTTGCTGATTATAAACACACTAGCAGGCAAAGCCCAGACCAGGCTTCAGGGGTGAGATCATTAAGTGTCATACATCTTTAATGCAGAGTCAAAATGCAGTGAAGATTTTAGATCACAGTCACAAACAAGACATGTGCCTGTAATATATATTATAATATAAGACATGTAATATAATGTATATTATACGTTCATATTTATGTGTATACTGGCAGAACAGTCAGTAAGGAATGGTCAGAAGGCATGCATTATGATATGAACAACTTCAACAGTCCAAATTGTGATGGAGTCACAGCATCTCTAAATGGTTTTGGTCCAAGGAAGGGCATGCAGCGACTGGTGACAGAGTCATAGACACCCAAGACTCATTGATGTCTGTTCCCATCCCACAGAAGAGCTACTGTAGCACAAACTGCTGAAAAGGTTAATGCTGACTATGATAGAAAAGTGCATCACCACTTGCTGCATATGTGGCTGCATAGCAGCAGATGGGTCTGAGTGCCCATGCTGACCCCTGTTTACCACAGATGACAAATACAGTGGGTACATGAGCATCACAGCTGGGCCACAGAGCAACAAGAGAAGCTGGCATGGTCTGAATCATGTTGTCTTTTACATCAAATGGATCTCAGGTATCTCAGGTAAGTGTGTCACTTACCTGAGATAGTACCAAGATGCACCATGGATGAAAGGCAAGCTGGCGGAGGCAGTATGATGCTCTGGGCAATATTCTGCTGGGAAACCTTGGGTCCTGGCATTCATGTGGATGTTACTTTTACTTATATAAACAGTGTTGCAGACGAAGTACACCTTCATGACAACAGCATTTCCTAATGACACTGTTCACGAATGGTTTGAGAATCTTCCAAAGGTGCTGACTTGTCCTCCAAATTACCCATCAGCAGAGAATTTATGGGATGTGCAGGAAAAGCTATTCTGATTCTGATGTAGGCCTCAAATTACAGGACTTTAATGATCTGCTGTTATCATCTCATGTCAGATACCACAGCACACCCTTAGTGGTCCAAGCTGTTTGGACAGAACACGGCCCAACACGGCCTACACAATATGAGGCAGGTGGTTTTAAAGTTAGAACTAATCAGTATATATGTATACAATGATACGTCCATTATTGCATATAGTATTACTATTATTTACATGCATTTTGTGTAGCAGTCTGACATGGTGTGACTATATGGCAAAAAATGTTTAAGGAGGGACCAATGGATATTGTTAGGCTTATACAATTGCTTCTTTCAAGAATGTATACAATTAAATAAACACAGTTCACTTTATGCTAACCCTGTTCAATCCACCCAAATTTGTCCCAACAACATCTCCTGAAGTTCTTTGTAGTACAGTCTTTATTGTGTTCTTTACCTCTGACGCACAAGCCTTGTTTCATAATGCTACCGGAAACACTTGCCTATGGCCTCATTGCTCTTTTAGTTTGTGTGGAATGAAGGTGAAAAAAAACCCTTCAAAGCAGATGAAGGGATTACAATGCAACAATGGTAAAGATACTGTAGGCCTAGTCTATTTGGTTTTTCACTATGAACCACTTCTGTCGGTCTACTTTGGGCCAGTCTTGGAACATTTCTATTTGTCCTAAAATGTTCACATGCTGTCACTGTAAAAAGTGGAATAAGGTCTCTGTACAATGGTGACAACGATGTTTAAATCAACTGCAGTGTGAGAAACTGAAGTGGTAAAAACAACAGCTTTTGAGGCCAATTTGTCTGTGTTGTTTATGCTGAGAAAGAAGAATCACTGCACTTGTATTCAAGACCTGACCTTTAGCTTTGCGCCATTCATTTCAATTGTCATGGCAGGCTGGGACTCTCTTAGTGAGAGAAAGGAAAGCACGTGCTCTGTGATATTGTCTATTTGTATGCAGGGCAAAGGGCCAAGTGCTCCGGCTATGAACAATCTGACCCTAACCAGGACCGCAGCCTATTGCTCAGGCATTTTGTTAAGAATAACCTTATAAAACAGCCACTCACCAATAGGGGTGTGTTTGTGTATGCACACACTGTGTGTGCGAACTGTCCAAACATAATCATGTGTGCTCCTAAAGCAGTCACTCCATGCGAATGGAACAGGACCTGAAAGCACAGAGCGATTACGCAAACACAGCAGGCCAGACTCAGCCGAGGCATTGTTTATGGCACAGTTTGGAACGTTGCTCAGCAACGACATCAACTCAGACACACAGGCTCAGAAGTCTGCGTGCCTTTGGCAGCTGGAGAAAGTGTATGCATGTTCTCTGGATGACAGCGAGGCTGGAGAGAACACTAAAAGCCATGACCTTTGGACAGGAAGTGACTGGACACCCATGAGGGTAATAGGCGTGTTTGTGTGACCAGGGATGATGAATGATGCATGAGATGATGCTTGGATATCTCAAATGTTACAAAGGGTGGGAGTTAATTCAGTACAGAAACAAATGAAATGAAATTAAAACAAAAGGCAGTGAAAAGCAATATTTGCACACAGTATTAAATTTAGCAAGGAATGTTTGATTTTTCCATCATGTGGGCCTTGTAGGCAACAGATCTATTTTTTGTTTCATTACGTAAGTAGGATAGTTATGTTTTAACTGGAGCAGTGCAGTGTGAAAGGCGTGTTTGGGGCGAGGCAAGATGTGGTTGTCATACTTTTCCTTCAACTGCCGTAAAAAAAGTATTTGCAACTTTTGTTTTTCTGTTTGAAGATGTTTTCCTTGCCTCATAGTTTCTGGAAATCTGTTGAAACCCATGTACATGATCACGCTACAGAGTGTATACAATCACTATTCTTAACAAATGTCCTACTTTTGAAGAAGAATTTATTGAACACTGAAACGCTATGTGTCGCTTCACATTAGAAAAGCTAATGAAAATGTACAATTACTGACTGACATTGTGCCTAACGTATGTATGACCACATATTATTGGACCGTTCTAATATGGCAGAAGCACATGAGTGTGAGTATGGTGCTTGTGCAAGTGTATCATGGACAGCAGTGTTGCTGGACTATTTGCACACAGCAGTGTCACTTCTAAGCTGAAAATGGTTCATAACCCAAAATATCCAGCCATGCATAGGTCTGTAGTCAGAAACCATTACTGGAACGCTAGAAGTCGACTGTAAAGTGGCCAGCAATTTATATACATTATCTTTGACAGAAGAGATTTTGCAAATAAGCATGAGTCATGACTGCAAAGCCAGCAGACTTTCTGACACCAACCCATTCAGGCCTTTACAAAGAAAAGACTGTCATGTTCTCTGTAGCTGCAACACGCTTTTCACCCAACGACCTCCCACTCTGCTGATTCAGACCACCCCCCATTCATCTCTCTCACCTTCTGCTCCTGAATCCCCCCCACCCCGTCTCTGCCTGTGTCCTTCACTCCCTGCTGTTGACCTTTTGCACTATTTGTCAGATAGACCGTGTATCTTGATTCTCTTTTTACCCTAACCCTTTCAATAAAGGGCTTCCATATCGACACAGTATTAGAGCTAAAATAGTTACATTCGAATTTGTTTTGATAGACTACTAAGCAGATTTTTTAATTGTGTAGTGTAGTCTCACTCATTATGATAATGAGAGTCCATGTTGCTGAAGCCAAAATGTACATTTTCTCAGTCCCTGGGAACTATGTAATAATATAATAATATAATTATTCATTATATCATTTCATTTAAAATGCTAAACTCTTGTTTTCCTATAGTTCTCAATTTGTTCTGATTTTGGGCTTCATCACTGTGCACCTCCAGGATGAAAGTAATATTAGACAATAATATTACTGTTATATTACAATATTATTATATTGTAATATATTATTATACTATATTGCAATAATATTAGACAATAATATGGGGGTGGAGGTAGCTCAGTGGGTAGGATACTTGCCGCCAGATCAAGAGGTGGTGGGTTCGAATCCTACCTTCAGCATACCAACACTGGGTCCCTGAACAAGACCCTTAACCCCAAGTTGCTCCAGGGAGACTGTCCCCTGTAGGTAGGAAATGAAAGTCGCCTTGGATAAAAGCGTCTGCGAAATGCCATAAATGTACATTACAATATTAAATGAAATCCCCCTACCACCACCCACAGAAAATGTTCAGATGTTCCTGATACCACATTACACTCAGGAAATATGTCATAGTATGAAAAAAAAAAGCGTTATGATTTATAAATAGTTATGGCCTAAAAAGTAGCCACAAATTCGCAGTAGATTTCACACACATCTACAGCCCAAATTGACCTGACCGGCCCAAATTTACCATCGGCCCACCGTATACCCGATGGACAGTCCAGTTCTGGTCTCTAGTAACATAAACAAGGTCAGTATGGCTATGATCCTGACATTCTGTCTTCCTTAAGTCACCCCCAGCCTGTAACTAGAGAGTGTTCCACTAAACTCTGCCCTTCACAGAAAGAGAACTGCATATACTCTACCATCACTGGCAGCCTGCATCAATTAGTCATAAAGAAAGCATTTTGGGATAGTGTTTGAGTATGAATGCATGCAAATGTTTATTGTAGCTTAACCTAAAATGCAATGTACCTTTTAAGCTGTTAGTCCATTATCACACAAAACACGATTCTTCATATCATATTATTTCAAAACAAATTCTTCCAACAAAATCTGACCATTATTTGTCTCTCAAACTTGATGCATCAGCAGGCAGGGAAGAATAATATTAACTAATATCATGTTTCATCTCTCCCTCCCACCACCCCTACCCTTTATCGAGAGGTAACACTTGCTCGGAGACCCTCTCCTATTCCATATTTCCCTCAGAAATACATCACCATTTGGAATGAAAATACGTTATGATATCCAATTCACATTAACTTGAACAATATATGGCTGAATATGCAAAAACATATGAAAGATCTTAAGACAAATTCTGCATCTTTCGAAATGGCTAGATACGTTAAATCTAACTATATGATAATATACTCTACAGAGGCATTTATCCTTTCTAGTGCCTTGCAAGAGGATTTCTGTTCAATCAATTCAAAATACAGTTTAAAGACTCGGGGTGTTAAATCTTCATTCAGTCTTTATAGAAGGTGTGAAACGTGATTACAGTAGTGCATTATCATATGAATAGACAGATAAGACAAGCCCTGGGCAGGCAGTCCCTGGGAGGTGGCATTTGGTTGCAGACTAATTATTTCTGACCCAGAAGCAGTTCCCACCAATCTGGCACGATTCAGTTTTAGCACAGTCTCTTTCTCACTCCCTCTGTGTTTCTTAGGTCTGCTTGTGAACTGATGTCAAACACTCCTATTCTCCCATTTGTTCTGGTCAGTGAATACATCGAACGCCTTTTAGCCCTATGCACAATGTAACAGGGTTACACAGCCTCAGTTTATATGATAATATGCTATATTTCACCCAGTGATGGATCAGTTCTGGTGGCCTCTGGCACATTTCTCTGGCTGGATTGTAGATGGGATGTGATGGTTAGGTTGTGGAATGTGTGGTATGCATGCTGGACGCGACCAAAAGCTTCACGCGGGGGTGGGACCATTTACGTTTCTTAACAAAAAACGGGTTGATCTGCTAGTTTGTCGTTCCGTGGCATGCTGACAACATAAAACAGTAGTGTAGTAAATATAGTTTACCTACTACTAGATGAGCATGGAAATTAACTGGAAAGGTTGTGAGATGTGTTGTGCACACCCCTCTAGAAGCTGGAGTGGCGCACGGGTTGTTCCACAGTAGGTGGGTCTTTGCTGCGGGCGACGGACCGGAGATCAATGAAAGCAGGCGGTTTTACCGAAACTGGTCGGACGAGGCGAGGTGGGAATAAAATCGCGGGTACAGTCGCTTTATCCCGACGAACACTAACCTTGGAAACGCTGGTTCACTCCCAGTAGTCCGTGTCAACCCGTATATGATTGAAAGTCGACGCCAGAAGAGTGCAATGTGGAAAAATTACAGTTCTACTGTAGCCTAACGCACTATCGCTCTTTCTGTTGTTGTCACGGAGATAACCGTTGATTTCGAGACGAGCACCAGGGACGAAACCATGATCTTTGCCAACACCACCAACCCTGTGAGGCCACCCTACAGAAAACAGGTGGGTATTTAAAATAGAATAGCATATCAGAGACCAAGGTGCGATGCTTTTGTCCAGATGACTATTGAGTTACCGTTTACTGACAGACCGTTTACTGTGCATTCAGTCTACCCTTTCAGGCTCAAGCCATTACATTTTTGCTTTTATTAACCAACAAACATCTAAATGTCTCCGATAATTAGACCACGGTTAGTTTTTCCGTTTTTTATTACGTTTTAGTTGTGTCCTCTTCTAAGGTGACTGGGGCCTGGTAACCAGGGACTTGGATTTTTTTTTCAGCTCAGTTTGTAATGTGCACTGCTTTGAGGTCAGTTTTTCTGCAAAATAAGCTCTCGTACGGTTATACACTGCACTAAAATTCTGTTAAATGAAGTGTGTTTGGAAAGTAGAATAACTTTGTCCTTTTGTGTAGGTAAGGTCAGTCGTTTGAGCTCGAATTCAATTCTAAAACTATAATACGCATGATTGTTGCCTAATGCATGTTTTGTGCTGTTGTGAATAATGGAGAGGATTTTGAAAATGAGGATAATGCTTTATTGAAATGTCAGAGGCATGATATTTCTTTCATGTGCCTAATTTACAGGATTTGTCAAGTCAAGGTCTTTTTCAGGATTTCCAGTGGATTTGTTTTAGTCACAATCCTTTTAATGGGAACCGAAAGGAAGAGTTTCCCATGACAACTTCTGTTAAGAGAGCCTTGGGTGTGTGCAGTAAACCTCTGGGTCATGAATATTCATAAGTCTCTACAGTATCTTATATTGGTAGGGAAGGAAATGACTGGGTGTGTCCTGATGAGGAGAAGGTCAGAAGAGGGCATCCAGTCATGACTGAATTTTGTTCGTGATTATGCCCCAAGATCTGCTTATCAACTGGAGATTCACATATTTCTGTCTGATTGTGAGCTGCCAGGCTGTGCATGGAATTGAGTGCACACTGGATGTACACACCCACAACTAGATTTGCATCAATTTGCACACTTTGTAGCTTGTATGGTCTAATAGAAGCAGCAGAGGTAACCAGGACGCCAGGATTTCACAGTTTATCAGAACCATATGGTGCAGGATGACTGCAGCACATAGTACGGGACCCAGGGGACACTCCAGTGCTTGAAAGATGGCCCGGAAATTGAATCTGACCCCCACCCCCATTCCTTGCCTTGCCCTTGCGCTTAATCGTACTGTCTTTTGCTCTCCTTTTCCCCTCTTTCTGTAAGCTGTCATTGTCCTCGCTCTTAGATTCCCAGTGTGTTAATTCTGCTCTTTCACACCTGCAGGAAAAACCTCTATACCATTTCTGCACAAACTGTGATTAAAAAGAGAAACCAAGAGCTTTTTTGGCATAGGTTTGCTGTTAAGGCATTCCAGTAGTGGAAGACCTTTAAGCTGTAACTGTAATAGCCTTTCTTCTGATCATGTTGCAGAATTAAACCAATGGCTTCAGCTCGTACCTTTCAGTGAGCTCCACTGCAGTGGTGGCCTTTGAAGATGGACACCATGTGTTCTCCAGCACCCACTCCGTTCTTCTTTCATGCTGAGCTGAAACACATGGCTCTGCTAGCATGCCTAGGTTGATTAATTGACAGGCTCTAATGAGCTTAGGGCACCGTGTCCAAATTCACCTGATTGCGCAAGTGGACACGATTGTGAGAGCACGAATCACTTGAGCAGAAATGGGTCAGTATGTCAGGGAGCAGAGGGATCACTCACCCCTGCAGAGCTGTTGAGGGGTAGTGTTTTATAGAGGTATGGTACATGCACACATGTGAACACACAATCCCAGATACAGCCAAGCACACACAGCTGGAGTTAACTACAGCTGGAGCAAATACGGTGTGGTTTCAGGTAGGTTTAACCTTGTTGGTTCTGTCTGAGGCCTTTGGGCTTTTCATTGTTTTCAGTCATTTTAATTATACTCTTATTCCTGAAACGCCCGACTGGATGTTTTATGGGCAGCCATTTTGTGTGTGTGCTGTGAGGGGCGAGTGGAATGGGAGCTGTTTTAATGAATGAGTCAGAAACAGGAAGTGAGTCAGTGATGTGGGCTGTGGCGGCTGCAGTCTGCGGTGGGCGGGAGGCCTGCTCTTCCTGTATCCCGGCACACTGCAGCGCCCTGTAACCTTTCCAGAGGAACATTACCTTCCCTTCCTTTCCAGCCAGTGCCTTCATTCACACCGACTCTCAATTCTGCATTTGTCATTCCGTCTAGACTCCAGTGTAAACGACTTTAGTGGTCAGGGGGAGATGCTTGTGCAGTTTGATGGATGCTGAAGTATGACTGGGCTCTGCTGTGAGGTCAGACTAAAATAATCTCATTGTAGTCCAAATGTTTGGCCCAACGGTTTAGGTAAGAATAGACAGGCACATCCTGAAAAAGTGATTCATTTCCTATCATTTGGTTGCGTAGGCTAAAAGAAAACATTACACTGTGTTTGGAGCCAAAGCTCTGTCATACTTATTCCTTACCGTTAATCACCTAATTTTCTCTCATTGCTTCGCAAGGGAGTATTATTGGCAGGTCGGCTGAACAGATTTTGCTAAATGTGCAGAAGTTTGGAACCATCTAAATAAATTAATTTTGCTATGTTTGTTGATCTTATGACAGCATACATGTTTTCAATATTAGGCATTTTAGAGTTTGTGACAGAGGTACAGGTACAGCAGTAAATATAGTCAAATTTGGACCTTCCCTTACTTTGGGAAAAGGCCTGGTGTTGTGTTATGTTAATGACAACATAAAGCCTTCTGCATTCTCTTTATAGCTCTGTGCGAGATAAGCAGATAAAATATCTTTCAGTACTGTGTGGACTGTATACAACTCATTTTCCACAGTTCAGTGCCGCTTTGCTCAGTGAAATGGTCATTCGGTTCTCGGCCATGGTACACTGGTAGATTGAACAGATATGAGAGATGAGGGGCTGGCTCAGGCTTGCAGGCCTGGTGGTGTGGAGCTGAATGGAAGACGTGTGGTTCGAGCTGATTAAAGTCGAGGGAGCTATAGATGCAGGTTAACTCATGCAGTGCCGCTTGGTGAGCCTTTAGTCTTGGATGGGAAATACCAGCATGATAACCAGTCCATAACCAAGGAGCTGAAGGGGAGCTTTGTGGTTAAATGAATTGCCTGTTTCAGCACGTAAAACAGGGACAGAGCCTTCAGCCCATGTTTCAGTCTGTTGTGAGAACATTTTGTCCTGGAAAGTGATCTGAGTGGAGGAGATCGTTTATACTGACACTTGATTATTTTCTCTTTTAGAAACCTATGACAAGCATACGACCAAACATGCACCAGCAAATATTCACTATCGAAAATGCTCTTTTCTGTTCACATTGTTGTCAAAGGTTCTCTCCCATTTAAACTCATAAATCTATGTGCCATCTTCAAATTGCTGATGTTGGTGGGGTTGAAAGGTTCTTGTATAAAATGTATTAAGGAAACACACTTGACGAAAGGCACTCTTTAGGCTTTTATTGTAAGTGAAAAGTGCAGAAAAGTGCATTTGTTGCATTTAAGTGTGAAAACGGTTTCTATTTAGTCATTTTGGACACTTACATCATTTTCCTGCTTCATTAATTCTTTACATGAGTTAGTATAAATCATTCAGTTTTATATTCTGTCATCCTTACAGCCTCCAGTTGCTCCACCCACTCTCCCAATGGCTCCGCCCAGCCCTAGCACCAACAGCAGCACTAATAACAGCAGCAGCAACAGCAGTACAACTGGATGGGAGCAGCTCAGCAAAACTAACCTGTACATCAGAGGGTTGCCCCCCTCCACCACTGATCACGACCTTGTCAAACTCTGCCAGCCGTAAGTGTACACAAGCACCTGTCACAGGGTAGTGGTGCTGATCGTGGCTTATTAGTCACTGATCAATATGATTTCTTTTCTGTATGGATTCTTTTTCAAGAGTAACTCTGATATTCTTCAACAAAGACATGTGGCCATCCGAAAACAGCCTGAATCAGTTAGACTGCTTTCATAAATCCCCCAAAACCCTCTTTATTTTTGCTTAGTCCCTGCAACGGACTGCTCTTATAAGCAGTCAGGACTTTTATTAAACAAATGGCATTGTTTGCAATGCAGCTGTTTTGACGTTGTCTTAGATTCCTTATTTGAACATCACTTACTTCAAATGACTGCTTAAGCCTTTATTGGTCAAGAGTTCAGCCATGCTTCAGCATTGTCGAAAAGCATTGCTGTAAATGAAGGGCTCTGCTATCTTGAGCAGGTTATGGCCTTATACAGACATCAAATCACTATTTAGCTGACATGGCATGTTATTTGTGAGGACATACTGCATACAAAAGACAGCAAATCACTCCTGCTTTCCATTTTCTTTTCCTATCTTCAGTCTTTTTCTTTTGTCTTTCATTCTTTCTGTCTTTCCCTCTCATCGCTCTCAGCTGCTCTGCACGGGTGCCTCACGTGGGCAACCACTGAAGCATGTAACCCACAGCAACAGCATCTATTTGTGTTTGGCTGGTTCAAAACAGGGGCCCTGGTGAAAACAGGCCTGCGAATATAGCCGCCATGATTCAGCAAATGTTCAACAAAAAAAAGAGAAAAAGGGTTTGGTTCTAGAGATGAGGGTTCCTGGTTAAAATGGAGTGCTGCTGTAAGACACACACTCTGTGTGGTTTGTGTCTAGCCCATTTCACTATGATCTTAAAAGCACTATGAGTTAGAAAGTTACACTACAGCAGAAATAGCTCTATTATAAATATATACATTTAGAATTGAGCAGAAATGTGTATTTTTTGACTGTAATGTAAACACAAGCTCTTTTGTTTAAGAAAATTGTCCTTGAATTGCATCCGGTCACAGTTCAATGTATCAGTGCACATCGCTTTATATCTGTGTCCTCGCAAATCAGATTATATGCTGATATTTTTAGCTGAACATTTAGCTGATGTTTTTCTCAGCTGATTCTCTCCGATTATAAAGTGGCTTCTCAGGTGTTCTTTTATGCTTCAGTACATCGTGTCTCTGAGATTTTATGTGCCTTTGCTTTGGAGCCTTTTTGTGCTCTGTATAGAATTTAAGTCCGTGCCCTTCATAAAAATGGCCAATATGGAGCTGTAAGCACATCTGAATTCTGGTCTGGTAGCAGTAGTCCCTCTGTTTCCAGCATTCTGTGGACCCTGGCAGCTTTATAAATGGGACCCACTGAGGAAGGTGGCGGCTGCAATTAGACCAGATTGATGCTTAGTATTGATATTCAGTATTTCATGTGTTCTTGTTGACCTTTTTACCCCATAAATCCTTTTGCGCTACAACGTGTCCTTGTATGTGTATTAGAAGTATAGAAGGTGGGAACCAAAGAGAGTGAATGTGTGAGCGTGTGTGTGAGAGAGAGAGAGAGAGAAAGAGAGTGTGTGAGAGAGAGAGAGAGTGTGTGTGTGTGTGTGTGTGTGTGTGTGTGTCCATCCGGACATTCCTGTCGTGAGTTAATTTATCTTCGGTAGCTCTGGGGAGTCCAGCCGTCACCATGGTAATTCCTGAAATTGATTCCTGAGAGTGAGCCGGGGAGGGGCCATAATCCTCTTGGTTTGTATTCTGGTTTTAAAGGTTTGCTAAGGTCAGAAGTTCATTTAAAGTTTAAATGCTGATCTATCAAGTTACCTTAGGCTTACCTTAGTACTATTGTTGACATGGATACTTTATTACAATTATGGATAAAAAAAAAATGCATGCCTTTTCACAAATGTAACCATTCATATACAGTTTACATAGCATGTATGTTTGTGGTGTGTGGGTGTTTTTTGCATGCATGATTGTTACATCAGCTCAGTGTCTTTATTAGTTATCAAAATAGTCAGTAGAGTTCTTGATTGCTAATGTGATCTGTAGTCACAGCCCTGCTGTTTGTGGATGTGCTGAGATTTGTAGCTCTTTAGCTGTTAAATTGCACAAGGCCTTTTTACAGTATATATTTTGTGGAGTGAGCTAAACAATTTCTGGCTTAAGTGCCAGATTTGCCTTGATGTGCTGCAGGCAGACACATGGCATTGCAGAGGGAGACTAGCTGAACGGAATTCTGCTGCAGGGCCAGGAAACGGGGCCTCCCTTCAGGAGTGGAAGGGGTCAAGGCCAAGGTTGTGGGGGCCTCCTAGATGGAAGGTCATGTGATACATGCATGTAACCTCATTGGTTCCCTCCCGTGTTCCTCATGCCTCACTTCTCGGGATTGGTGAAAGAATGTTGTTTGTTTGTAAAGGAGCAGTGAGAGGACTCGTGATTAAATTATGCTGCATATCAAATCAGACCGTCCGACCCTCAGAATTCAGTTTAACTTTGTGGAGGTTTGAGTCACTCTACAGTTCAGAGTGGTGCTGAGCACCAAGCTTTTGTGAAAATAATGACCTGGAAAAATATACATTTCTGTAGAGCTGGATGCTTTTTCCACTCACCTTTTAACTTTCAAAAGAAAATCATTCTTACAAGTTACTTTTTGTAAACTTATTATCTTGCATATTATAACAGACAAAGATTGTGTGCAAAGATTTTCAGTGGGACCCTAAAAACCGTGTTCTGTTATGAACCCCTGAAGAATGATTTAAAAGGCAAATGTTTTGATAGTCAGCATTTCTGTCACAGCCAGTGCAGTACATCTTCGACCAGAAAGACAAGATCTAAGTCAAATGTTCCAGAGATGTTCAGAGGAATGAACACCTCCTTCACACATCGCAGCTGTAGGCGTTTGTCTCTGGTTGGCTGAGAAATACAGTTTTTCATGCTTACTCTTATTTGTCACTCTCTCGCTGGCTTATGGTGGAGGACACACATTGGCCTGGGGGTTGTTTTTCTTTGTGGTCTATCGTGTGAATGTGGAAGGACTTCCTTTGAACTCTGAAAGCTCTGTGCAGTAATAACAGGCTCACTTGGACGTGCCATCAAGCCCGGGCCCTGCCTTCTTTTAACACGTTCGTTGACCTCTGAAGCACCTGGATTGCAGCCGTACAGGGCTCCCCAGGTTTCACTAACAAAGGCTTCTTTGTGTAATACACCTTTAAACTGGAGTTTAAGTGACTTGTTCACTGTTGCACTTTCTGTGTGCTGTGCCTTTCAGCTTAGCTCACACATTCCTGTTCTTTCATGCCATTTGACATGTGACACACATAGACAGACTGCCTCTGTCAGCAGAGGATGTATTTATCCTTGTCTCTCTCTCTCTCTCTCTCTCTCTCTCTCTCCCTCTCTCTCTCTCTCTAGATATGGAAAGATTGTATCTACAAAAGCCATTCTGGACAAGACTACAAACAAATGCAAAGGTTTGTTTTGTTAATTTCTGCTGAGTGTCAGTCTTTTAGCAGATTTCACACAGATGTTTCATGGCTTCAAAATATGTGAAAAATACTAGTAATTATACTGTATTGTTATTATGAAATATCTTGCAGTATATTAAAATGCATCAGTGGACCAGTAACGAGTGGACTGGAATGCGTTATTATGGAAAGAAGAATTTACTATTGTTTAATTACATGAACTGGGATTGGTTAAGATGCTCACAGTTGTTAAAGCTTGTTTGCACATTTCAGCTTCACTTCAGTATTATGTAGGCAAATGTGATTAACACACAATATATTGTGCAGTTCTTATATGTTGTATGATAACTTATGAAGGCAAATTGAATTAAATGCACTTTCATGAACTGACCAAAGATTGCCTCACTGTATTGCTAATGTATGCATTAGGGTACAGTGTTTTGTACCGTGCAGTGATTTCTTATAATACTATTCATGTGCAATAAAGGAGAGTGTCTTGTCCTCAGGTTATGGCTTTGTGGATTTTGACAGTCCAGTATCAGCACAGAAAGCTGTGGCAGCACTAAAAAACAACGGAGTTCAGGCTCAGATGGCCAAGGTGAGACTGCAACCTAAGGCATCACTTCCTTCTTTTAAGGTGACTTGCATTTTATGACTTGGGCCTCTTTCATTATGGTTAAGAGTTATATCTTAAACAAGTCTCATTGACTGCATGTGTGTATTCTTTATTTCAACCCTTTATCTCTTTTTATTTCTCTCTCTTTAGCGCTCTTTCACTATCGCACACAGCACATTCACATTTTGTGTGTGTATGTGTGTAAAAGCGAGTGTGTGATAATCCAACTGCAAAAGCCTTCCTTTTACTGCAGTGACTTCCTCCCAGCTCTCCCTGAACGCTTCTGCATTCACCCTCAATTATTCATCAACTTTCCTTTTTTCTGCTCTTCCTCTACTCTAGCACACAGCTCTGCCGCTTTTCCTTTTCTGCACTAATGGTTGCATGTGCATGCTTATTTGTGGGTCGAACCCAGCACAAGTGACACGTACATGATGACAATTTGTTTTTTGTTGCTTGGCCCATTCATTTCTGTGGATGTCTAGAACGGCCAAATGAAGAGCCTTCCACAGTCAGCCAAAGGCCGTATGTTAATCCCTGCTCATCGCCATGGCTACGACCCCTTGTTAACTAGAGGGTTATTGAGGATCATAAATCCAGGGTGCCCTTATAAACCAAATTGCTTCACAGAGAAAGAATGCCAGATTTGCCTCAGGCACACTGCAGCTCAAATTAAGCCTGATGCTCTGCTCTAGGAATGCAGAAGCTACCATGTTTCCCTTCAGTGAAACATATATGGATTAGAGAGTGTGAAAAAAAAGATGATTCGTTGTGGGTCACTCTGCAATACCAAGCCAAGTCTATTTGAAAAGGATAAGTCTTGAATGTCAAAAGGTTAAACTCTCTTTGGTGATACTAAAGCTCGATAAATCCCACCAAGTGATTCCCTAGACAAACGTAAAATGTACTCAAATGTTGCACACTCATGTAAATGTCTACATAAACATGTCTGTCTCATGTATTTTACAGCAACAAGAACAGGACCCAACCAACCTGTACCTGTCCAACCTGCCAGTGTCAATGGATGAGCAGGAGCTGGAGAACCTTCTCAAGCCCTTTGGACAGGTCATCTCCACCCGCATCCTCAGGGACGCGCACGGTGTCAGTCGAGGCGTTGGCTTTGCCAGGTTGGTATGTGTGTGTTGTCTGACAAAGCATCAGCTGGACAACTTAAATATGTGCACTTTGAATCAACCATGCATGCATGTGATCATTTGACCTGGAAATATTGTTTATATGTTTTTCTGCTTATTTTTTTATTTGCTTCGGGAATTGTCTTTATTTGTTCACTTCTCATTCGTTCCTCCCCTGTCTGTCCATATCTCAGGATGGAGTCTACAGAGAAGTGTGATGCTGTGATCTCTCATTTTAATGGGAAGTTCATTAAGTCCACATCAGGAATGCTGGGTAAATAAGTGCATTATTTTTGTAGCTTCCTCTATGTAACTATAAATCAGATGTTTATTCTCTCATTTTAGCAAGTGTTAAAAAAAGAACTCAGACTGTGTATATGTGTGTGTAGGTGCATCAGAACCACTTCTCTGTAAGTTTGCTGATGGTGGCCAGAAGAAGCGACTGAGTCAGTCTAAATATATGCCCAATGGGCGAACCTGGACGCGAGACGCCGAGGTGAGACTAGTAAGTCCATTTTCTGTGCCTCAGTTCGTGGATGTGCCTCTTTGTGGTGTGTTTGTTTTGCAGTGGATTAGAATTGTCATTTGATCACCAAATGATTTAAATGTTAGTCTTTTTTGTAAATGTTTGCTTGTGGTTACAGCCACCTAAGCTGAGATTTAAGCATCAGTAGTTTAGTAGTTACAATATAGAAATATCGTCCATGTATAGAATTACATTTTTCCTTTTTCAGAGTGGGATAACATTGACCTATGACCCTAATGCTACTGCCCTTCAGAATGGGTAAGTGATTCTTGATTTTCACAAATGTTACAATTCAAGAATATGGAATATTCTCAATATACCAAATGCAATTGCATAGCGGCAGATGTCTCTTGTGAAGGATTTGTATATAGATGGAAATCATCCCTTTCCATTTTCCATTTCACCTGAACAAAATGATGAATGATCTGTTCATGTAAACCATGTCAATCTGTTACACCTCAAGGTATTACGCCCCTCCCTACAGCATGGGGAATAGGATAATGGCCCAGACAGCTGTGACGCCCTACATCTCACCTGTCTCCACCTACCAGGTATGTTCTTCTCTCACCCTTCCATCTTATATCCATCTTCTTTCTCTGCTGACTTGTTTTTTCAGGGCTGGCTTATCCAGACTGGTGGTTCTATTCTTAGGCTGTGGTTATTAAGGTTGTAACTGGGTGGGTGCATAGGATAGTGACTGCAGATAGTACAATGGCCACTGTGTCGAAGCAGGTGCTCTGTTTCAGCAGGAACATGATGGGGAGGTTACAGCAGCTGTGTCAATGTAGTCTTTTGTGCCTGCATGAGTAGTTAGCTGACGGATAACACATGTTTCCATCCGTGTTTTCACTCATCTCTGTGTGTGTTTGCGTCTGCATGTGCTTAGGTCCAGAATCCCTCGTGGATGACACATCAGCCTTACATTATGCAGCACCCGGTAAGAGAAAAGTAACAAGCCTTGTTCTTTTGCCATCACATCCTCTCTTCCTTTCTATCTCCTCTCTGAAATCACCAGAGGGGTGTGTGTGTGTGTGTGTGTGTGTGTGTGTGTGTGTGTGTGTGTGTGTGTGTGTGTGTGTGTGTGTGT
>JBBJLR010000040.1:14403302-14427449 GCA_037577145.1 Brachypetersius gabonensis | reverse complement strand
ACACACACACACACACACACACACACACACACACACACACACACACACACACACACACACACACACACACAACACGCACACACACACACACACAACACGCACACACTCACACACTTGGCTTGTCAATCTAACAACCTCTTGCTCACTAATGAAAAGAGCACTTGAATGTGTGTGTCGGGTGTGTGTGGAGCTTAGCAGTTGTTGCCATCATTCAGTCAGTGTATGTGTGTACATGTACGTGTGAGTGTGTGTTCAGGCCTGTTGTGGGGGGAGCAGGCGTCATGCTCCATAAAACCGCTCTGATACTTCAAGTTTACTGTTACTCCGAAACATACTGTCTACTGGACACACACTTACGCTCTTACCGCTTCTCTCTTGCTTAAGGTTTTGGTTTTGGTATTTTTGATGCATGACCTATATCTTCTTTGACGGTGTGGACACTATGATAACCGAAGAGGCTCCTGGAGGTACGTGAACAAAAGAGTTCAATACATGAGCATGACACTGAGAAATGTTTGTATGTGAAGAGATAATGGTAATGATTTAGGTTAAACTCTTGTGCCAATAGTCCACGTCATGACCGTGGCACGTTAAAAGATTCCTAAAGGCTACTGACAGTTAATAGGAAGCAAAAAGCTGCTGACAGCCTTAAGCTGCCCTTTTAAACCATGTGTTGAAATGGAAATGTATGTGAATTGACCTAATTCAGTCCATGGTTGGTATAGTGTAGTGGACAGTACCGTTACCTGACACACACACACACACACGACACTGGGGTCCAATCCCTTCTCAGCACAAGAACACAGTGACACACCAGTAAGTGTATGTGGGCTCCTAGCATTACATTTTCCTACATCTGTAACATGATTAAACTGTAAACTGTCCTGGATGTGAGTGTCAGGCAAATGCATGAATTTAGCATCTCTTTTAATCTTCATATGAATCAAAAGGTGGACAGTTACTCAAAGTGCTCTTACAACAAACTGGGCAGTTGCTAAAGCACCTGGGGACGTTCATGAAAAAATGTTTCAAAACTGACCATATGCTGCAGATGGGAATTAGGTAATCAAATGCTGGAGTATTCCTTCATTATTAGTGCTGGTGATTAGAAAAGCACGCAGCAAAGGTAGAGGACAAAACAAGTAGGTGAAAACTGCTTGAAAGCTGCTTAATTGATGGCTTAGTGACAGCTAGCTGTCATAAACCTGTCTTCAGTCCCTTTACCAAGTCCTGTTTCTCACTTTTGCTCATACACGCTCTTACACACCAAAATGTAAACAACGGTCTGCCGCAGTCATAACCTTATTGCTCCAATCTCTGTCGACCTATTTTGCATCTTGACAGATTTATTTTCTCCGTAATGTTAATCATTAAAGGTTCTGTCATTCTTTTGAAATATGACAACAATTACCCACATTAAACATTAACATGACTTTATCATTATTCGTCTGTGGGGTCATAGTCTCAGACATGCAGTCTGACTCACGGCTCAAGCAGGCGTGGTTCACACACACCTGTTCGCATCCAAAAGAATGGAATGTCTGACTAGGAGAAAGCCTACGAATATCGATAGTTCATGTTTGTAGTGCTGTACGGTATGAAAAATTCAGAAAAAAGTCAAAGCAGGAAAATGCTAATGTACTAAGATTTAAAGAAATTAAAAAGATATAAACCAGATTTATTTGGCCTCAGATGTAACAGTCTACCAATAATCGGCAGCATCTCCGAACCTATTTGTAACATCTTGAATTTGTAGATTTAAGTGTTCAGAAAATGTACTTTTGATCCAAGGTGTGATCCAGTGCCTGTGGTTGACTTGAGCTAAGTGTGCACAAAAAAAACATTCATTGAAAACCCCAGTGAAATGACAGCACTCCTGGCAAACCAGTGTGTTAAACCTACAACGCCTGTATCTACCTTTACACATCAGTCCTAAGGAAAGATTTCACATATAACAAATCCAGTAAGTCCTACTCATGCTACAACAAGTATGTGGGCAAACGCAAAAGCCCAAGAATTTCATGGTAAACTGACTTAAGTACTGATTTCTCACATTTCCTTGTTTTTGTGGAATATTCTCACGACTTTCCTCTTAAAGCCACAGGGCCCAGTTACTGAATATCTTTGAAGAAGTGAGAATCTGTGTTAAATACCTACATATGGGTTCTCTGCCACCCTGGACTGTATAGTAGCTCAAACACTTCAGATCAGTGTTAAACAGAAATAGATGTTTTAAACAGAAATATATTTTGTTTGAAGCAACAATTCAGCTCATGAGGAGAGACAGGAATAACAGCTAAGTAGGTAAGTTTACAAATCAGAAATTGATATGGCTAGAACTCTTTTTAACTAATATTGCTGACATTCCATGTCATCTGTAATTGATGCTGTTACCATTGCCATTTAGCAGCAATATGAGTTACTACTTATTATAAAATAGCAATTACAAGCATTGCTTTAGAAAATAATCATAAAAATGACATTTGAGTTGTCTGGATGCATTTTGTGACAAAGCACTAACAGGTAAAGCCTATAGAGTTACTAACTCAGGTAAAGCAAGACTAGTGGATGAACATTTTGCCCTGTTGTTGACTCTATGAGACTGTGAAGAAAAGGGTAATAAATACCTCCTCCTTGCTGTTTCCCTCTCTCCTTCCTCTCACCTGTACGGAAGTGTGTGGAGAAGGCAGGGCAGGTAAGAATGTTCTCTTCAGGTGAGGGCAGCCTGCTCTCAGCTCTGCTCCACACTCCACGTAGTCCTTCTTTCATTCTCTGAATAAAACGACAAAAATATGCACATACGTTCTCCCTCACGCAGCGACCTTGAGGACTAATGGGGATTGTTTTAATGAGTCTGCTTCTTCAGTACTGGCTTAGCACCGTCGAAGGTAAGACTGGAAACGTTTCTTCACCCCTTTCACTCCCATAAATCAAGCAGAGTTCAGCCCTTACCTTGGAGGGTTTTTTTTTTTTCTTTTCTTCATTATTTGACCTTCTTCCATAAGCCATGCTTATCTTAGGCTTTAACCCTGTGTGTTGTCCATGAACTTGACTGGACTTGACCGTTTTGGCACCCCTTTTCTTCTTCTGGTTTCTGTTTGGTAGTATCGTGTGAATGCTTCGTTTCGTGACAGAGAGGTAAACCGCATTAACAAACCGCGTGTGTCTTGTCTTTTCCTGTTTTTTTTTGTTTTGTTTTTTTAACTGTTTGGTTCTCAGGGACGTGCTCGGCGCTCACGTGCGACGCTTGCGTGCAGGTGGGGCCGCAGTGCGCGTGGTGCACGCTGCAGGTAAGATACCCCGATGAAGCTTAACCCTGCTGTAAGCTTAATCAGAAGAGCAAGTGTGATTTATGATTAGCACCAGTGGAACTTTCTGGGTATTTTTTCGCTGGATTAGTAGAGAACACGTTTCCACGCTTTTTAAAATTTGAATATTCTGACATTTTCAGTTTCTGATTTTTAATACACACATCATTAGTGCAGCAGATCTTTGACTCCTTCTCTCCTCCTCTCTTCCAAATGCAAATTCTCTCTTGTCTTAAACAAACAGGCACTGATCAGCAGTAAGATCATATTTGCTCCTGCACTGTAATAGTCTTGGTGTTAGACTGTACACAGCTTTGTCAAGCTGTGATACTGATACCAGAGCACACTTAGCTGTCTCGGTAACATGAGGAGTGCGGATGCTCTCTGAACAGATAAGACTTCAGTAGGTTTTTGAAGATAGAGAGGGAATCGGGTGCTCTGGCCGGCTTAGGCAGCTGATTCCACCAGCAGACAACCACAAAAGGAGAAGAGTCTGGGTTGCCTTGTGTGTAGGGATGGCAGAGCCTTGGAGGAGTGGAGGGAGCGAAAAGGAACCTAAAGCTGAATGATAGGATTCAGGTTGCTGTGGGTAGCCAGTGTAGGTCAATCGGCAGACAGTAAAATCTCACGTTCAGCTTTCAGCAGGAAAAATAATTCATTTGGCAGTTCATTTAGATTGATAATATTGACGAAGGAGCAGACTTTTAAAAAAAACCTTTTTCTTAGATAGTGTATACAGAGATCTGATGCTGTAAAGAGCTCCATCACTTATTTGTGCCTTTTTCTGTTTGGGCAGAACTTTACGGGCGAGCGCTGCGGCACGTTGGAGGAGCTGAACGAGCGAGGATGTGAAGAACAGATCGAGTTCTCTGTGACCCACATGGAGCTGCTCGAGGACGAACCTCTGGGCAAGAGAGCGATGCGTGTTAACGAGTCTTACATCACACCGCAGAGGATGGCACTTAGACTGAGACCAGGTACTTCTTCTGATACTTTAGCTACACTATAAGGGTGTGTAGAATTATGGAGTTGGTCCCCCCTTTGCAGCTCTAACAGCTTCCACAAGATTCTGGAGTTTCTGTGGGAATTTGTGCCCCTTTCATTCTGTAGAGCATTTATGAGGTCAGGCACTGATGCTGGAGGAGAAGGCCTGGTTCACAGTCCCCATTCCAGTTCTGGATGGGGTTGAGGTCAGGGCTCTGTGTGAGCCAGTCAAGTTTTTCCACATTGAACTCATCCAGCCATGTCTTTATGGCACGGACATGCTGGAATAGAAAAGGGCCTTCCTCTGTCCACAAAGTTGGAAGGATGGTCTTGTCCAAAATGTATTGGTATGCTGAAGCATTAATATTGCCCTACACTGGAAGTAAAGGGCCACCTGAATGCAGTAGTTGTGTCCCAATACTTTTGTTCTTGTAGTGTACCATTCTGTTCTATGGAGATTACACCAGTCCATTAGAATGTTTTATGCCAATAGCCAGCAGGATCTTCACGAGAGCGTAATGTCCCTCAGTGGCAAGCGTTGTTGGGTTAGGAGGGTACAAAGCCCCATCAGCACTGTGTGCAACTGTTTTCTCTGGAGCTTTGAGATGAGTTGGAGTGGCGTTTGTGATCCAGGACTAATCACCCAACATCAGCACTTGACCACACTAATGCTCTTGTGGCTGCAATCAAATCCCCACAGAAGTGTTCCGGCACCTAGACCTAGCGTAAAACCTTCTCAATGGAACAGAGGCAGTTACTGGAGTAAAGGAGGGCAAACTCTCTAATAATACATTGCTGGGTCAGCAGGGGTCTACCTTTAATGCGTTTATCTGCTGAAGAAACTGGGGCAATTAAAAGTGGGATGTAAGCGCCCTTTGCTCAAAGTGGGTTTAAGTGCAACACTCATCATTAAAAATCTGAACCTTTTTTCCCCCTTGTGTACGCCACAAAACAGATTTAATTCCACACAAGCATTTGTACATTAATAATATTAATTTACCCAAAAAACAAGATAATCTCAAAACCGTCTTCTTTTTGTGCACAAACTCAGCCCCATGTATAGGGCAGTATATGTGCACCAGAAACATCTGTAATATTTGCTTACTTGAGAATCCAAGATAACAGGCCTACGCGTTTTGTCCGTGAGGGGCAGGAATGAAATTCCTTTGAGTTCTGTAAGTGGGCTATTTTAAGCTCAGTGTGTGCTTGACGAGTAGTTGTTGTCATCATCGCGAAATCTTACCTTTTATTGTCTTTCCTTAGTGTGAACCCCACAAACTCCAACAACGTGTAAAATTGAATCACACATCACCATCACTGTGCTAGAAACATGTCTAATATTTGCTTCTTTAAGAAACCAAGAAATCTCACCTATGCTTATTGTCATTTGCAAACAGGAATTAAAGCTATGAAAGCAGATTGGTGAATAAAATCAGTGTCAGAATCCCAAATCTTTCTTTTTCTTGTATATTGCATATTAAGAGCATTGTCTGTACTGCAAGGGCTAGTTCTTGGATGATGATTTGATATGCCTGTGGGTTGCTGAGAGTCCCCTGTGCATAACTGAAGTTGCTGCTTCTTCGTTTTTGGTTTACCAGGAACTCAAGTGACGTTCCAAGTAAAAGTGCAGCAACCGGAAGACCATCTGGTGGATATGTATTACCTCATGGATCTATCAGCTTCTATGTTTGATGATCTGCACATGATTAAACACCTGGGATCTACTCTTTCCAAAGAGATGGCCAATCTCACTAGTAAATTCAGATTGGGGTTTGGTTCCTTTGTGGAGAAGCCAGTTCTGCCCTATATCAAAATAACTCCAGAAGAGTTGCAGAACCCGTGCAGGTAATGCTGTCTTGATACATCGTTAGTAGCAGATCATGTCAGTTTTCTGTCATTACGGATATCAACATACATTCCCTTTGTTTACATTAAAGGGGTATGTATTCACACGTAGAAGCGCACTAACTCTTTAAGTCTGTTTGTGAGACTTAAAGAGTACATGCATTGCATATTATTTTCTTAGCAGTTGCCAAATAATGTATAATAGGAACTGAATATTAATGTTATATATATATTTTTTGAACAAAATAATTTTTGTGGGGCTATTGTGTCATTTTTGCCTTTTCAGATTATGGTAGATTAACCCCTCTTTCTAAAGTTGAAGTTATCAGGTATTTTTGAGCCCAGACTGCTTTTTGAATGAGACTCAACATGGCAGCCAGTAAGAACACAGTAATAAAAAAGAATAGTGGTTGGAAAATGGTCAAGTGAAAAATACCTTTTGGGTGTATGAAAATTGCTACACAAGAAAACACGCTGTAAGATTACTATCTGAAAACATTCTGCACTGTGAAAGACTAACATGACATAAATATCAGTCTTAATAAAGAGTATTGCATGGTATGCCTTTATTCTGTTTTCCAGGAGCGTTGATTATGATTGCCTGCCTACATTTGGATACAGACACATACTTCCCTTAACAAGCAGTATGGAGGAGTTCAACAACATCATTTCCATGCAGCGTGTCTCAGGCAACAATGACATTCCTGAGTGTGGCTTTGATGCCATCATGCAGGCGGCAGTGTGTGGGGTGAGACACTTTTCGCGGAATTCTGTTTGGCCCCATGCATGCACATGCAACCGGACCCCAGCTTTTGTGAAAAGAGGCCATTTTGTGTCCCTCCCATTTGACCTCATGTGGAATATCTCCCCTAGGACAAGATTGGCTGGCGGAACGATTCCATGCGCTTGTTAGTGTTTGCGAGTGACGCAGACTCTCACTTTGGAATGGACAGTAAAATGGCTGGTATTGTGATTCCTAACGATGGCCAGTGTCACCTTGATGGCAACAATGAATATTCCATGGCAGGCCACTTGGTAAGGTGAAGGCAGCAGTCTCTGAACTGTTCAGAAAGCTTTATTGATCACAGAAATTGCTTAGGTTGTATGACATTTAATACATTTACTACATTTAATATAGTGACTCTATATTAGTAGTTTGAGTAGTACTAAATGTTAAGTATCATTTTACAGATTATATGATAAGATTAAGTCATTTTCCTGACTTAATTCCAGTTTGTGTCATTGCCATGCTCTCAGTTTTGATCTTTGTTCTTCTCCAGGAGTACCCAACCTTAGGACAGCTTATAGACAAGCTAGTGGAAAACAACATCCTCCTCATATTCGCAGTGACAGCGAATCAGAAACAGAACTATGAGGTAAGCCCAAGCCCACACAGGGACTTTCAGGTTTAAGTTTATTCATTTCAAGAATGCTGAAACCTAAAATGGAATGTTTGCTTCTGTGTGCATGAAATTTGAGAAACCCCTCAGAGAAAGGGGTTGTTGTTTGTGTCAGGGAGGACAGGTTAGATGGTGCGATTGTGTGCCGTACTCAGTTCTGCTCAAGACGTGCTCAAACATGACCCATCACACCATCAATGTTTAGCAGGAATGAAAGAGTGTTTCCTTTCCAAGATCTCTTTTTTAGACCTATGCGCTTGTTTCTGTCTCCTTACTGTGCACCATGCCTCAGTATCATATATCCTATGCTAATCTTAATAGTACGAGTTCGGCAGGTTAATATTAACAAGCTACGTGAAACAGGGAGTTGATGGAGTGTTGCAATGCCAACGTACGTACTACAGCTCAGAGGGCTACTTTGTATTAGGTGTTTGTATTTCTTTTTAACAGAATTACGCAAGTCTAATTCCTGGGGCTACAGTCGGCGTGCTGGAAACTGATTCCCGGAACATTCTTGAACTGATCATGACTGCATATAAGGTACACATCAGTTACAGTGACCTGAAAGAGTGTTTGAGTTACTTTGTTCTTGTCTCTATTTGTCACACTTGGTTGTTTAAAATAACCTATGTCAAGTATAGACAATTTTTATAGGCAGAATGTTTTAAATAATCGATAAATTGTTTATTCAGTACATCAACTGGCCCCATGTGATAAAGAAATTGCCAATTTAGTTCAAACAGTTTACCAAAACTTAATTCAAACTGCAACCATTAAAGCAAGTTTAGTTGATTATTGGGAGCAGACCAGATAAACAGGCTTAATTAGTGCCAGCCCTGTTGAATCTAAACATTTCCAGCAATAGACCCTTTGCAGCAGTGTAGGGTAGACTCATTTCTATTGCTCTGGTGTTACAGCAAACTAAAGTGGGAGCCCTTATCTCCAAATTGAGAAAATGTGGAACAGTGGTGAATCTTCTCAAAAGTGGGCAGCCTACCAAAACTACTCCGAGAACACAGTGTTAACTTGTCTGGGATGTCACAAAAGAATCCAGACAAACATCTAAGGAACTTGCCTCACTCTCATAAGATGGCACAGTATAAACCACTGCTAGTCGAGAAGACTACAAAGACTACAAAGCGCTTTGAAATAATGTTCTGTTGACTAGAGAGTTAAAAGTGAAACTCTGTGGAAGATGCCAACACAGAATTTCACAATAAGGACATAATATCATCAGGCAAACACGGAGTAGTGTGACAGTGTGTGTAGCCTTGCTGCTCCAGGGCACATTTACTGGAATGTGACAGGAATGTGATTCTGCTCTTTACTAGTTTTGGTGTGGCATAGTCATGTCCTGACTTAAACCTGCCCTTGAGATGCCCCTCCACTGTAGCTGAATAAAAAGAAGAGTGCTGGAAAGAAGAGTGGACCAAAATTCATCCTCACTTGCACTTATAACTGCATTTTATTGTTTTTGCTCCTCTTACTTTTGTTCTGTCCACCTTCTGCCCTAACAATGAAAATTTCCCAGTTGTGGGACTAATAAAGGTTTATCTTATTTTTCTCTATATTGAAATGTAAACGAACTACAAACCACTAAAAGACAGAGTATATGATGCATTAGAAATTCATACCAGTAAGCATCGCGGTGAATATTGCAATAAGGTATATAGAGTTTACAGCATATACTACGAAACAACATACTTGAGTTAACGAAGTGCAGCTCTATTGGTAGCAAAGTAAAGAAAATTTTGTTGTATGTGATCTGATGGGCTGGTCTCTTTAACCAGAGGGCAGGAAAGAGAAAGGTCCTAGAGCAGGATGATAGGGGTCCTTCATTATGTGGCCTGCTTTCCTGAGGCAGCGCGTGGTGTCAGTGTCCTGGACTGCTGGAAGCTCTTTGTAGAGCTCTGTTCCATACTGTCATGCAATACAGCCTGTCAGGGTGGACACCACAGTGCATCTGCAGTGATCTTCTGTAGTGGACAACTGAGATCTTCTCAGATGCCTTAGAAAGTAAAGCTGTTTCAAAATGTTTTTCCTTCAGTAAATTAATGGACCGTTTTGTGGTTAATCTCCTTATCTTATATACACTTTTTGGAGATTTAGGAAGTCATTTAGGAAAACAAGTATGTAAAAGCAGGAAAATAAGACGGGCAACTACTTTTTCAACTTGTCCAGGAGTCTGTTTGGATGAAATTAGGCAAATTATCCTACATTATAAAGGCTTTTTTTCAAGACATTGGTATTTGGCATGAATCCACTGAATAAGCTCACCTGTGGTAGGGGGGTGTGAGTGCATTTCTAAGGTGATCTGAACTCTACACGTCTTTTTTCTTTCTCTCATCTCTCTTCTCTGCTGTTCTTTAGCTCTGCGTTATGATGTTGTTGGAGCATGTCTGCACTTGTCCTCTTTGTGCCTTTGATCTTTCCATCTCTGTTCCTCCAACCCCCCACTCCCTCTTTCCACACAAGCACTCTCTAATAACTTAGTTCATCTGAAGCCTCCGGAACTTCTCCATGCTCAGCCCAGGTCCCGCCTCACTGAGGTGTCTTGTCCTGATGTCTGTGTGAAACTAGCTGGTTTATTATTGTGTTAGGAGAGCTAAGAAATATAAGAAATAGAGCTAAAAAATAGAAATATATTTAACACTAGCTGAACTGTCCTTTTCAATTTGTAAGTCACTGTTGATAAGTGCAGGTGCCTTTTTAAGTGAATCTGTAGACTAATTATTCTAACTTAAGCAAGGACTTATTTTCAGCAACTACAAGAAATTATTTGATGACTACTTCAAACGTGTTTAATGTAATTACGAGAGTAGGAGTTACAAATATGTCATTTCAGAGCAACTGTTTTTTGAACATTGGCAAAATCCTATTCCAACTCATTTCTGCATAGTCCACAAGAGTTTTCCTTCATTGTTCTTAAAAAAAATCCAGTGTTAAAATGTTTTCTGTCTGAATGAAAACACAAAAACACACTGTCACATGCTGCCAAGAGCATGGCAAGACAACAGGCCATGGCAACAGGCCATTACCTTTAGGGGACGTGAGGAGCATGTCTGTCATTTCTCAGTCATGTATCTATGGAGCTAAAGCTAATGGATCTGACATGTTTAATCAATAGGAGCTGAGGTCTGAGGTTGAACTGGAAGTGCTGGGTGACACTGAACATCTCCAGATCTCCTTCACTGCACTTTGTCATGACGGAACAGTGCAGCACGGGACCAAACGCTGCACCAATGTCAAAGCTGGAGACATGGTGAGTCATTTTTCATATCACACCTCTGAGGCGATAAAGTTAAGGCTGTTAACCTTTAGTGCTGTTGCACAAACTGAAAGCCTTTCTAATCACTGAGTAATCTGAAGTAATCCTTTAATGTAAAGCCCGCCCCCCCCAAAAAAAAACCCTTTTAAGTAAAGCCCTTTTTTTCTTGTAATCACATGAATGGACTGTGTTGTAGTTAAGTTAGACAACTTCTACAGCTAATATGAATAATGTTTCTGTGAAAATGAAGAAAAATATCTTTGCTAAGGTGGCCTTCAATGTGACGGTTGAGCTGAGCAACTGTCTGGATGGCCTGCGGCACTTCTCCTTGCGTCCAGTGGGCTTCCAGGACATGCTAGAGGTAGAGCTGGAGTCACGGTGTGGGTGTGAATGCCACCGGACCGCAGATCTAAACAGCACACACTGCAGTGATGGACGAGGTGCATTTGCGTGTGGGTCTTGTGTGTGCAACCCTGGGTTTATGGGTGACAGGTGTGAGTGTGAAGAAACTGAGGGCCAACAGAAGGTCAGTGATTGCAGGTGAGAAAAAAAAAAGAAAATGTTTGGTCATAAGAGGAGTAACACTGCACACACCAGATTCACACTATCACTATCTGAAAATAATTTTAGCACAGCCAGTATTGTGAGAACATGCCTGTGTTTTTGGCCAGAAACTCAGAGGCTAAATTTGTTTCTGATATGGTTTGGTAGTTCATCAAGCTCCACTTCAATAGTCTATAAATCTCGAGTCTGGCAGACTCAGGCTTGTGCAGACATTTTGGATACGGTGGCTCAAGGCGAAAAAAAGGACCTACCAGGAATGGATGGGTTATAATTCACTATTAGTAGAGCTTCTTTATAAAGTCCATGTTACTTCTCAATCTGTGCTTTTTTTATAAAGTGAAATAAGGAAATATTTGGTTTAGCACCCCTTTCGACATTATGTCAGGATTGGCGGGCCACAGCACTGCTGTGTTTCGTATTCTTCCTCATAGCTTATTCGACTGATAAGCGAATTAAAGTGTTAAGTCAGCAGTTTTTATTTCGTCGTTGTCTTTACGCTGTAACAATAATACATTTTTTATTGTTCTAAATTGTTTTATTTAGCTCTAAAACGTTGATAAACTTCAAAATAATTTAAGTCCTCATTTTTATTTTAAAAACAGTCTTCTCAAGCAGAGTGACTCCCCAATTGAACACTAAAGACTTCACCGCAGACTGCTTAGAATTTTTATTTACTGTACATTAAATCTTTTGCTTTGCATAATTATCATCTCTTCCAATATGCATTTGTGCTCTTTTCCAGGGCAGAGGAGGATGGTGAGATATGCAGTGGACAGGGGGAGTGCTTCTGCAGCCAGTGCATATGCCACAAGTCCAATTTTGGGCATCTGTATGGAAAATACTGTGAGTGTGACGACTTCTCCTGCCTGAGATTCAGAGGAAAACTGTGTAGTGGTGAGTAACCAAGCAGAGAGCTTCATTTCACAGAAAACACAGATGGTGCTGACTGTAGGGAGGAAGGCATTTAATCTCTCATTTCAGGGAAGGGTAATGAAACAATAACATCCTGCTAATTACATGCCAACCTGACCAACCCCCCACTCTAATGTGTTATTAAGGGAGCTAAAGGTGCTCTGATTTCAGTATTACAGCTTAACAAAGCAATGTACAGTCTAACAGCAAGGGCATTACAGCACAGGACTAAATATGGTCTTTCTTCCGTACCAGTAAGTGAGAATTTGCATTTGGAGGAAAGGAGGAGGGATGGAGTCAGAGGTCTACAGCGATGAAAATGTGTTTTACATGCTTTTTTTTAGATTTATAATGATGAAAGAAGGGGCTTGGTCAGAGTACACTGTAAAAAAGCTTATTATGAATTTAAAAAAGATATACTTATTAATATAATTTTAATATAAGTAACTGAAAATGTCAGAAATTTCTAATTAAAATAGTGTGTACATGTGTCCTCTACAATGTGTGATCCAGTGGGAAAAAATCCAGAATGTTCCAACTAGTGTGGAATGTTTGTCTCTTTTCTCTGTTTTCACCTGGAGCCTCAAGCGCTAAGCCTTCTGTAGCTACTACCAACAGTCAGCACAAATGTATATTGACAGTTAAAGACAAACATCTGTTTGAATCAACAAGCTCTGTGATGAGCAACTGGAGGCTAACATTATCAATGACTCAAACCCTGAGGAACCCTCAGAGCTCCAGGTGACAGGTGTGAATGAGTCAGAAGCTTCTTTGATGCTGACTGCTGTACAGAAAGCACTGCTTGCAGAACAATACTGGCTCAGTTTTACTAATATTTTCTTAGCAACAAAAATATTTTGTTACTGTGTGAAGCCAGTCAGTGCACTTCTTTTTCAATATAGTAGCAACATCTATGTTTTTTTTTTAAATTTTGCCATGCATATTACATATTACAACCTGTGGTGTTTTGTGTATTGTGTGCGTTTGCTCAGGTAATGGAAAGTGTGACTGTGGCGAGTGTGTGTGTCACAGTGGTTGGATAGGTGAGTACTGCAACTGCAGCACCAGCACAGGGGCATGCGAATCCGCAGACGGGTCGGTCTGTAGTGGACGTGGAAAGTGCATTTGTGGGAAGTGTGAGTGTTCCGTCCCTGGAGCTTCAGGGGATAAGTGTGAGAAGTGTCCAACCTGTGGAGATATCTGTAGCAAAACCAGGTAAACACACCTCAAACTATTTCCTTCTCTCTCTCTGCTTCACACACAAACAGTTGAGAAAAGTAATGGTCATTTGTAAGTTTGTCTGTTACATTTTCCAACTGAGTTAGGAACCATCATTTCGTTACAGTAAAGGATATTCATCTTAATCTTGTTTTCAAAAAAGATCTTTTCCTTTTTTTCGAATTTAAAAGGAAAGGATTTTTGTAATAGCCACATGACTGGATAAAATATGCTTCAGAATGTACATGATTACTTTCAATAATTCTTTACCATTATTTTCTATCATGTAATCGTAGAGTTCACCTGAACCAGAGTAGAAAAAATGGCCACTTCAGCAGGTTAAAGTCAATTTCAGGTTTTTCATTAACAATGTGTAGCATGATCATGATCTATCAGTGGTAAAATCAATAAGTATGTAACACATTTATATGAGACACGCGGTCGATAGTTTCAACACCTTTGTGTTTGTAGTTTCTCGCTCTTGTTATTCATACAGTCTTGTTACAGTAAAGACCCTCGAGGGGAACTGTAGCTTTCCACTTGCTGATTTGTCCATATGTGTCCCGCAAGCACTGGCCAGCATAATCTTCCAAATGTGCAGAAAGTACCGCTTCCCAGGCTCTTTAAAAGCTGTATTTGAACGTTTGCAGTCACAGATTTAGTCGCATCAGCATGCAGGGCACAATCAGCTGGGCCTCCATCTGCACTACTATGGATGGTTTGAAGAATTAAACAAGGAAAATGTGTTTATGATGTTTAGTGCCATTAATAATTTAGCATTTTATTTATTTAACTATAAGGACAAAACATTTTTCTTTGTGTATACTGAGGTTAAGATTAGACTTGGGTTTGTATTAAGCTTATTCAAACTTATTACAAAAGGTTATAAACGTATTTATAACATACAGGACGTATATATGACCACAAATGCTGACACTGCATTAAAAAAAATAAAATCTTGTGTGTGTGTTTGAGTGTGTGCATGTGGTTTCTCATGTTCTGGTTCCCCAGTTTATTTCCACATATAAAGCCCAAGAAAGCATGTCAGGTTTTCAGTATCTCATTTCGTCCTTCTAAAGGACCTGTTGCCCTGTCTGCCGTTCAGCTCCGTGATAAAGAGATAGAGAGCAAGAATGGGAAAAAGCACCAAGAAAAGTGTCCAGGCGTTTCTCCTTACAGCGAAAACAAAACCAGCCTTTCTCTCAGGACAAATGCTCTAAAAAGCTGACATGCTTTGTGTGTGTGTGTGTGTGTGTGTGTGTGTTTCTGTGTGTGCATGTGTGTGTGTGTCCCACAGGTCCTGTGTGGAGTGTTATCAGAAAACAGATGTATTCTCAGAAGAATGTGTCCAAAAGTGTAACAGCATTCATACCTCTGTAAGCAATGCCACAGGTCAGTGTACCTTATCCTTATTTCTTTCCTATTTCAGACTCTGTTTTGGGTTGTTAAGCTGTTTGAATGCACGGGTACTTTTTATATGTCCACTTCTAACCTAAACTTAATGTGTGCGTCATCATCGGATGGTTTGCAGTTTTAGTAGATAAATGTTTCGTTTTATCAGGATAGGTGTATACATGTCTAACCAGATAACTGACTGCTGTGTGTTCTCCAACTCCTACTGCAACAAATTATGATAGTACCTGGGGTTTGGGGGCGGTGGGGGGGTGTTTCATCTCCTTTATGATCCACCACCTGATTTTACTAATAAGGTAAATAACCAGCCCTTCCTGAAGTGAAGAGGGTGTGTTAGAACAGGAAGAACATTACAACATGCAGGTCAGTGGTACCTCAGGCCAACAAGCCAGAACCGTTGATTTAGTCTATTATAAACAGCCCCTCTAAGATACGGGAGAGCGCATAAAAATTGCAAGTGTCGATATTTATACCATGCTGTAAAACAAAATACTAATTTTTTCCATTTAGTTTGTTTTTTACATCAAAACACCATTTACATCAAAACAGAGTACGTCAGAACCACCGGTACATAATTTGACACTGTAGACATGTTCAGTGTAGCATTTTACAGATTACTTGAACACCTTTTAGGTGTTCTAGGAAAAAAAAGCAGTTTTCCCTTTCATCTTCCTTTCTGAGTCAGGTTAGATATTTTATTAGGCTACATATTTAAATCAGGTGTTGTGAAGATTGTAGAGCCTAGAGCTGCCAGGATCAAAGGGAGACAGAATGGAAACTTACTTTGAACATGATAAACCCTGGACAATCTATGCAAAAACTGTTTCTTTCCAACAAAGTGGAATCCTGTTGAGCCTGGAGATGTCAAAGGCCCAAGAAATAGTAGTAATGTTTCCTAGATATACTCTTCCAATGCACTTGTATCAGTTTGAGGTTAGGGCATGCGCCCTGTGATCAGGAAGTTTGATTCCCAAGACCGCTAGGCACCTCTGAGGTACCCTGAGCAAGATACCGTCCCCTGTGTTCCTGGCTGCCCCTGCTTCACTTGGTGAATGGGTTAAATGCAGTGGAAGAATTTCGTGCTGTTCCCACTGTGTGCTGTGATGTGTTCACTTATGACAGAATGGTCACTTTCACTTAATTTTTACTTGGGTAAAAATGTCACTAGGTTTTTGTTAGGCCACTGATGCACTTAGGCAGACCACTTACTTTGGAATCTATGAAAAAAGAGAGGCCACTAAAGACTGCCAAAAGGATTGGAATCAAGTTTTTGTAACCTTTGTGTGTTTTACTAGAGACTTGGTGCTGTAGTAGTTTTATAAAAACTAACGCTCAATGTCAGTTGTAGGTAGGGTCCATGGTCACCTATCTAGAGTACAGAGACGTTCCATCTGGGATGGATACTCAGAGGGGTGAATAAAGCAGAAGGGGTACTTCAGAAATGTAGATATTTAGTAGTACTATTGCTTATCTAGACTTTAATTGCTAAAATTGCTTTGCATGCAAAAGCAGTCTTCACAATACCCTCAGGCTGATACTGAGTGTTTTCATTTGCAAAGTACAAGAGACCAAATGGTTAGACAAGTATGTTCAGACACTCAAATAAACGGTTGCTCTAAAAGTAGCAATGCAGTTTGGCTGAAAAGGAAAAAGTATGATTTCAGTCTATATGGCCTATATGATTGACCAGATAATAAGGAAACTGTTTGCAGCGGTCAGTAACCATGTGATGCTGTATGGTGTTTGGTTTTTGACAGAGCGCTACAAATCAAGTTCCTAAACAAAAGAATTTAGCTGAGCATCCTTGTAGAACTTAAAACTGCTGGAATTAATAGATTTGCAATGCCTGTATCCACAATGTCTACTCTTACCTCATAGCCTCAGTATATTTTACACACACACACACACACACACACACACACACACACACCCACACACCCTGTTGATTAGCAACAAAGACCTACATGCCACTTAGACTGTTGTCCAGACAAGCCTATTGTTAAAGCTTTATTGAGTACAAGACCCTCAAGCCTCTTTAGCTTCCAGCTAAGAGACACAATGGAGAGACACAAAACATTGTCAGCTTTTGAGGAAAATATCTGTGGAAAGCTGAGCTGGATCTTTTTACCAGGTAAAAAAGAATGATTGTGTGTGATCCAATGTATATGGTTTATCTACTTGAGAAGAAAGCAGTGATGTATTTTGTGCTTGCTTGATGGAGTCTGTAGACTGATGTGGTCATAGTAGTGTCATAAGTAACATAAAGGGGTTTTGTTTCAGATTTTTTGCAAAAATAACATAGTAAACAAAAACAAGTGGCATTTCTGGAATCAAGTCTAGATATTAGTTACGTTTAAACATACATGTATTGTTTCTTTTCACAGTTTTGCCTTATTTATTTTCTCTCAGTTACTCTAAATGGTTTTCTATTTTCTCCTGGCAGATTTTGAAGAGAGCCGTGCGATTTTTTGTACTCTCCAGAGCGAGAATGAATGCCTGACCTCTTTTGCTTTGCTGGCCAGTGATAAGGGCAACACTGTCTATAAGCTCTGGCGTGGTAAGAGATATCTCAGTCTTTTCATCCTACCTGGCCTATCTATAACATATATAATACTACATTAATTATGTTTTTTCACTTTAAATACACTTACACTTACATTCAGTGGTTCAGTGGTGCACACTTTTGAAGTCAATGTTTGAAGTCAATTACATTTATTTTTTATATTTTATCTGTTGTATGTCTTGATTTATGGGTTAAGTTGATGTAGTTTTAATTTTAAAAGTAAATCAGAGCCCCTCATAAGAGACTTGTATTGATTTATGCAATAGAACACAAGGGGGAGTGTTTTTATTTCATCAGCCAACTTCACAGTAAAAGAGTTTTCAGAGATTTCTTTCCATGGCTCTTCAGAACTGGGTTATGAGCACTGGGTCTCTATATAAACTGTTTAAAAAACACAACGGCTCTGTAATGAAAAACCGTGCTTTTCTTGATGTGTATGTGTTTGTGTGTATGATTGACTTACAGACTGTCCTGAGCCCCCAAACATTGCGTTGATCGCTCTGGGTGTTTGTATGTCTGTTCTTACAATTGGCATTACACTCCTGGTGGTCTGGAAGTTCCTTGTGTCAGTCCACGACAAAAAAGAGGTTGCCAAGTTCGAGGCGGAGAAAGCTAAAGCAAAATGGCAATCAGTACGTTTTTCCATTTTTTGTCCATGAGAGTTTGGGACTGTTAAAAGTTTGTTTATTACTCGGTTTTTATTCGGTACTGTGTTTCTCTTCACAGGGCACAAACCCCCTTTTCAGAAGTTCAACATCGACATTCAAGAATGTGGCATATAAAAATGCAGGACAACAGAAAGTTGATATATGCTTATGAGGCGACTGTCAAGTGGAGCGGATGTGCAGAATGTAGTCTACTGTGTGTGTGGGTGTGGGTGTGTGTGGGTGCGCGCTCTACTTGTCTTTTTACTTGTCGGTAGTTAATTTCAGTAATGTTTACTAAGAAAAATGCATTTGGAAGCCTTTTATAATGGACATAAACCTGCTGCTAAACAGTTTCAAAAAAGTAGATACAGTGAGATTCAAAATTACTATTAGGTTATAACTATTAGGTTATAATGTAATTTATTTATTATTCAACAAAATTGAATGTTAAATTAAACATTCTTCTAGTTAGGCAATTAATTGTTCTTAATGATCTCATTGGTACTGACACTCTTTTTCTCTCTGTGTGACACTGAGTCTACTTCTGTAATGTTCAGCAAGGCTGGAGAACCCTTGGATCTTGGACAGTTCCTTTGTACAGAACCTTTGATATTTTTGTGTGAAATTGATTGTATTCTTTGATTGACTGTGGGCCTTTGAACTTCGGTGCACTAAAGAAGCCTGAGTAAAACAAGATCTTTGTTTATAGGGAATTGTGTTTGTACAGCCAAACCTTAGCTTCCTGGCTGAAGCGACATTTGGCGGGTGGGGGGGTGTTTTTTGTTTTTGTTTGTTTTTTAAAATGTGCTGATACTACTTGGAACACATTTCACCATCTTGACCTGAGCTACTGCATTTATTATGGGTTAACACTTTTCATTTATATTGGAAATCACAAAACAGGAGATAAACTTACTTTTATTTACTGATTTTTAGGGGGTAATTATGCTTTTGACATCATTTGGACGCCGTTGATTTGTATCTGAGGGTATTTCTGCAGATGACTTACATTGCCATTTCTGCCACTACTGCAAGTCTGAGGAACACTGGAATATAAAAGTGCTTTGAATCGTGTCCCATTTTCGTAATGTTTTTATATTGCGTGACGTGTTTTTTTTTTTTATCGTGGGTTATAAATCTGAACTCAGTGAGGCTGAGCCTTGTCCTGTGTTTCAATAACTTATAGTTTGAATAAAGTTGTTTTTGCTGGATCAAGCATGTGTTTCATCGTTTTGCTTTGAGAGAGTTTAGCTCCTGTAGTTTGAATTAAATGGGCAGCCCCAAAAACAACAAGTCAAAGCAATTTGTCAAGGCTGTTTTCGTGGAGGGAATCCATGGAAGATTATTTCTTCAGCGTTATTTTGGGGCCAGAGGCACATGATGTGAGTGGAACCCGCCCAGAACCGACCCGTCTGAGGGAAGAGAGACGCTTGCGCTGCCGTGTGACGTAGCGAAGTGGCAGAAAATTGCAAGAGAAGGAAAAAAAGAGGAAAGCCTGGCTGCTGTCGTCCGGAATGTTCTCTCTCTTCACACGGCTGTGGAAATGCGAGGACACCGTTTGAGGACTCGCCCTCCGGCCGAGGGGGCGATCTTCGCCCTGTGCACGGTGCTGCTTGTGCACAGCTGCAGAAGTGAAGTTCTGGACAGAAGTCAACTAGCCGAACTGTACAGTAAGTCCGTCCAGCACAAAAAAAGCACGAAATATCTGACAATTGTACTACTACGTTCGAGCTGTTCGTATTTCCTTTTAGTCTCCGCTGTTAACGCTACCGTGTTCTCTGTTCCACTATCTGTCAGAGTCTTCAGAGACTTCTCTGTGGTCTGGAGAACAAATCAACATGTCCAGCAGTCCACAGTCAGTATGTACGAGAAGTGTTAGATAAAGTTTCTCCAGACTTGGTGGGATGGCGTTGGCACACATATACAGTGCTTATATGACTGAAACTTAATACGGTCCATAAAGGTCTAGAATGAGGGCAAGGAGTTTTTTTTTACTTAACCGTGTTGAAACAAACAGCAGTTAACCCAACTCAGTCCAAAAACTCATAGGCTGAAGCTGATCACGTGACAGCCACATGTCAGCTCTAGTGATACGGGTTTACTCTCCAAGAGCAGACAGTCTGTGTAAAACGTTGACCAGAATAAAGTGTCCCCTTATGTGCAATTATTTCTCTGCATTCCACCTATTCACCTAGTTAACCAGGGGGCTGCCACCAACAAAGGAGCAATATGTGGGGACGTTACCTTACACTAGTGGTACCTCAGTGGAACCACTAGCGGTCCTAGGATTCGAACCCACAACCTCCTGACCCCAGAGGCAACTCTCCAGCCTCCGGGCCACCAGCTGTCCAGGAGAGATGTTACCCCAGAGATGTTACTCAGTTATTTTCCATGTGACCCATACTGGGGTCATGCATTGAAACTGTCTGCTTTAACATAATCACCTCCTTAATCACAGGGAATCACCTGAAGCTGGTAACAAACCATGTCAGACCTTGAAATCCAGCAACTACTTGGCAGAGAGAAAGTCCCCATCATTCATGGCTCATCACATTAAGTCCATGTGGCTGGACTGTGGTCTCTGCCCTCTGGGCTGAAAGGCCCAGTGGGTATCTGGAGTTAGGCCAGGACCTCGGCTATTTTTTCTTTTTATGGGAGATCCCAAAGGACTGGCTGAAAGATAAGCAGGCTGAAGGATCCAGGGTTTATGATGAAGGAGACGTGTTCTTTTTCTTTCTCTTTCTCTCAGACAGTCACAGTTAGTACAGGTCCTGGCATGTTCCAGTGCGGTTTCAGTAATGTCCATGATTTCACTTTACATGAGTCACTTGTATACCAAGTCATTCAAAACCTCAAACTACAGCCTGGAGTTTCCTGAGAGCACTGTTTAGCTTAGCATGAAGCCAATTTGTACAGCTGAGACACTGATTGCTTCCTGTTGACTTCTTAGAACAGTAAGAATGATTAGTACACCTTGATAGAGGGACTTCAGGACATCTTCAATGAAACTCTAAAACCACTGAAACAACTAGGGCTTGTACAAACTCTGGGGCCCTAGAGAACTTGCAGATAATTGTACCTAGAAAAGTAAATAATTGTAATCGAGTAAATATTTGACTTAGCCTGTTTCAGATTTTTTCCGAAGCCTGTTCTTTAACTAAGTACATGAAAACTATTGTCCAGTGTCATTGGCTATATGATGCACATGTGGCTGCTCTGGCAAATTACTCGCTTAAAGATTCAATGTTTCTAGATGATTTGCTTGTACACTAATAATAATAATAATTATTTGATGGCATCATTCATATAACATTCTTACAGATATATACACACACACATATATACAGTTTTTTAGGGCTTTTTTGCAGTATTTTTTTTGCAGGTCTGTAGAGCTCCCCTTTGAAGTGATGCCGCTGTGTGTTTTCCACTGGTCTGTGTATTCAGTTACTCTTTCATGTCATCGTCCACAAAAGACCCTCACTCTCTGTCAGCTTTGAGAGCTCTGAAATATTAGGCTCCTTTTTGGTAAAGTGAAATGTGAACCAGCTGCACTATCTTTCTATCTGTGTGGTGTATTATCAGGCCTGTCTGATACCTGACTGCTTTTGAATGGCTCTCATTCTCCAGTAACACTTGCTCTCATCATCTAACATGGGCTTGCATGTAAATGACCATAGAATACCCTTAAAGAAAGGCTTTTCCCACTGCTGGAATAGCTGTAGTCAGTTCACTCTCAGGCATATTGGATGCAGAAAAAGAGAGAGCGCAGCTAGGTTTCAGACTGATGGTGTTTTTGGTTTGACCTGGTCATCACATCCTGTGTCTTCAGGAAGCCATATTCAAATCTTTTTGACAGCACTTCTTGCAAGCGCAATGTTGCATTCCCTAGAGTGAAAACACTCTTTTGTGGTATATAATACGTGTGTTCAGACCGAGCTGAGGAGTCCACTTTCGGTCCTGGAGAGCTGCAGTCTGGCACAGTTTAGTGACCTTCCTGCTCAGACACACATATTAAATCTGTAACTGATTGCATAAAATGATTGAAGTAATGGTTATAATTGTAAATGTACCTTTTACATTGAACTATCAAAGCACTCAAATTCTAGTTCACCTTTTAGACCAAGTTAAGGTTTCAGATTAAATTGGATCTCAAATGTGAATTACATTTTTTTCCATTTTACACTTAAACATTTTCTTGAATATATTTGTTTCTTTTTTTTTTTTACTTAAAATTAAAGGAAAAACCTAAGGCTAAAATTCACTTCAGATGCAAATCCTTTCAATATAGTTTTTATTAATTATTTTCTTTTCTTTTCTTTTACATAAAAATGAACTTTAGTAAACGTGTAGTCATCACAAACACTTCTAACACCAGTCTTACGGATTATAAAAAGCAAAGATGGCGTGCTACAATGGAACACTCTACACAACGTATGGATCAAATGTGTATCGTCTTATTAACTTATTATTACTAGATTCTGCCGATAATATGGGAGTCCAAGAGATGTCTTGTCCAGCACGGGTTCCCGTTAGCTGAGGTACCAGAATTACATTAAACTTTCTCTTCACTGAGTGACTTTGCCTTAGTAATTCTAGAGATTCTGGCAATACTGACACTGACACTGATTGAGGGAAACAAGTCTAATATTTTTAGAGCCCTCAAGATGAGCTTCTAAACGCAGTGCATTATGCTAACAACACTTTAACTGACACTCCCACAAGAAATGCACACGACCTGATATGTGAGTGTGTGCTGGACTTGTTTGCCCCTGTTTGACCTGGACCGGAGTTTGTATTATGAAGCTGGATTGCCTTTGTCAGATCAGCACTTATTGCTGTGATTCTATACCTTTAAAATCACACATTGATATTAAACTTCTATCTGTAACTGAGTTCTCTTTATGCAAATCCTTACAGGGTGATCCAGCATTTTCCACTGATATCAGCCCCAGTACTGATACCTGGTATCTGATCAGCACAGTCATAAGCACAAATGTCACATATTCTTAACATTGCATATTTTGCTTGGATGGATGCAATTTACATTCTGTTTTTTTTTAAGAGCAGTCATTCACAGTTAGTTATATAATTACAATTTGAAGTAGCAAAGTCAAGTGAAGTCATTTTATATAGCACACACAATGGCCATTCAGTGTGCTTTAGAGGAGTGGAATTCCAAAATAAATAGAAGAAAAAATGCAGAAGAAATAAAGTAATACATACAAGATGAATGAAAGAAGAGAGAAGAGTAGAGTCCGTTTTTTAGCAGCGTTTTAAAGTAGTACAATTGTTAGTGGGTTTTATGCTCTGGTATATCTGGTATATGTCTGTTTGTGCATGCTGTGCTTTTTGGCTGTTACTGACTGTGCTGTGTGTGTTTGTCTTAGATAAAGGTGTGTTCCTTCTCGAGACTGCATCTCTGCGGCGCTGTCTGCGTGCCGACTCCACAGGTCTGTCTCTGACCAGCTGCGAACGCCCCACTGCTGCTCTGCTGTGGAAGTGGGTGTCCCGCCATCGCCTCTTTAACCTGGGCACCAGCCAGTGCCTGGGCATCAATGTGACTAATCGGCAGCAGCCTGAAGCAGACGTCTTCGAGTGTGACACTCCAATGCACACCATGTGGTGGCGCTGTCGGGGAAACGTGCTGTACGGAGCAACACAGAATAAGCTTGCAGTTATGGACTTTAAGGTGGTGGTAAAGAAAGCCAGCCTGCATGAATGGAGAATATACGGGTCGGTCGGCGAGGCACCCTGCGCTTACCCCTATGAAGGTGAGTCCTTGATTGACAAGGTATTGTAATGTATGTTTAATCTCAAAAGTGTACAAATCTAACTGCTCCCTTTTCCTTTTTGCAGTAGCTTGCAACAAACCATTACTGTACTCTTTACGCTGCATCAAATTTTCATGTCAAACGGACCAATAGGAGTGGTTCAAAAGGATTAAGAGTAAAATGTTGTTGCAGTGAATGGTGTGTGTGTGTGTGTGTGTGTGTGTGTGTGTGTGTGTGTGTGTGTGTGTGTGTGT
>JBBJLR010000040.1:14343076-14403202 GCA_037577145.1 Brachypetersius gabonensis | reverse complement strand
TGAAATGTATGAAGTGCTTGTAATTATATTTCAGTACATCACAGGAACAACTGAAACAAAGATCTAAAAGCAGTTTACTTTACTCCAAACTTTATATTTGTGTCATTCTCAAAACTTTTGGCCATGATTGTAAAAACAAAATTGTATGAAGAATAAGAAAGATAACAGAAGTATATTTTAAAATCGTCCCAGGGTTATAAAAATTTATGAAAATGAATATTTGATTATAAAGGTTGATTTTTAAAATGGAAATATGTGACATGGTTTGCCATTCCCAATAGATCAGCCATGGATGAACCCACATGCATGTTTGTTTGTGTTTATCAGAGACGTTGAATGGGTGGATAGGTCTAAAGGCTGCTAGCAACAAAGATCTCTATAAATGGGAGGATGGAACAGATGTGTCGTTTACGTACTGGGGACGAACACAACCACCACTCTTGGCCCCCAACACCGACACCTGTGTGACCTCCCTTGGAGCGGTATGTGGCTGTGATGTTGTTCAGTTCTAATGCAGTATAACTTCACGTAATTTATTGCATTAGAGCTGAAACAACATTAATACAATAGAATGCTGGAAAGTCTAGATTTACAGTAATGTGCAAATAGTTTAAAGCCATTTATTTCGGCAGTGAGCATCCTTCTACCACCAAAAACAAGCATTGCTGTTAGAATACATGTGAACAAACAAGAAAGCAGTAAAAAGTATACAATTTTTTGCTTTACAAAGTAGTTGATATTTTGATGGAGAATTTGATTCCAGGTTTTTCTTTGATGCAGCACAACTGATTAAATTTCATGAAGTATTAATCAAGCTAAACGGCATATTTGGTGGCAACTGCACTTAATCCTGGGCTTCAATGAAGATAGGTCTGGAAAGTGAACACATTGGCATACATAAAATCATTGTTTACTGTATTAATGGTATTCGTTTTTAGTATAATATTAGTGGATTTTTAAAACAAACACTTTCTGGTCCGCTAAACGCCTTTTAAATATAATTTTCTCACATGCCTTAGACTTTTGCACAGTACTATATACAGTAGATCCAAACAGTAAAGGGTTAGGGTGAGTACACATTACAAAGAGGATGCACTAATCGCCTAACCTCCCCCTCCACCAGGATCATGTGTGGTATGTGGCATCTTGCAGCACATCAAAACCATTCCTTTGTAAGAAAAATGGTACAGTGAATGAGAGTACACCAGAGGAGGGCTGCCCTCAAGATGGGGTGAGTCAGCATCTTTCAGTCTGACCAAGAGCTAAAGAGCAGATAATGAGAAGAGGACCTGTCTTATTGTTTCTCTGTTCTTTTGTGTAGGACTGGAGGAGGCATGGAAATGCATGTTATAAAATTGACCTTCAGGAGGTGTCCTACAAAAACAGCTGTAAACTTACCATAAATGACCGGTAAAGGTTCTCCCAGCTATAACGAAACTAGTAAAACCAACAGAATTAGCTTGAACAAAGTTTTCTCACAGAGCAATAAAGAAATTCATCATACAGGCTCCCGTTCTGTTCCCCTAGTCACGCACACTTTCTGAGTGTGAGAATAATTATGTATCTCTCTTTTCCTCTTGACTCGTTGGTCTGTCTATCAATTATCCATCCTTCCTTAACATTATCTGTCTTTCTCTATGTCTGTGCGTAGATTTGAACAGACGTTCATTAACAGCCTTCTGAAGGAACACATCGGCAAGAAGCCTCTGTACTTCTGGACTGGTCTGCAGGACTCTAAAGGCACAGGAGAATATCAGTGGTTCAGCCAGACCGAACAAAGAGACAAAGTCACATTTACCAACTGGAGATGGCAGGAACCAGGTTGAGCATCATGAGTTAGAATGTACAGATAAAGGACAAATGAAAAAATAGCATAAAGTGTGTTAGTAAGATGTAACCATGGTGTTCTACAGGTCTCTACCTCTGTACTGGAGAGATGTAATACTGTTCTTTGAAAATATATTTGCTCAGTTGGTGCTTTGATGGTGGTGCTGGGGAGCATTCTTGCTCTTTTTTTTCCTCACTAAAGCATGAGCATCACGGTCATTGAACATTTTCCGGCCTGAAAGTTTCTGTCTTTCTATTTTTTCTCCGCTCTTTTTTCTCCTCTCATCTTTCTCCACTCTGTGTATGGTGGTGGTTCGATTACAGTGGGCTCTAAGGTTGTAAGCACTTTTGAATTTGCCATATTTCTTCATAAATATGACCTAAAACAGATAGAGAACGCAATAGCATGAATGAGACAAAAAATATTCTATAATTAAGGAAAAATATTCAATATTACAAAATGCAAAAGTCTGTGAACTGTGCTTCAGGTCGTTCCACTTTTTTTGTTGGATTAATGTCAGGACTTTGACTTGGCCATTCCTAAACATTCATTTTTCTTAATCATTCTTGGGTGGAACAACTTGTAGTCTTAGGGTCATTGTCTTGCTGCATAACCCATTTTCTCTTGAGATTTCACTTCATAGATTCACTTCATTCTGAAATTATTTTAAAGAATTTGTTATAATTCAGAATTTGTTCCATCAGTTATGTCATGCCCAGATGCTGCAAATCTCTAACATGTTGCAAAGAATTCCTGTTCTTTAAACAAAATAGGGCACCCACTTACCTGATTGTCATCACATTGATTGCTAACACCTGACTTGTATTTCACCTACAAAATAACTGCTAATCTTAGAGGTTCACGTACTTTTGCCACTCACAGATATGTAATAGTTGCTCATGTTATTCAATAAATACATGAGCAAGCATATTTTTTACTTTTACAAAAAAAACAGATGATGTTTGTGAAGAAATATAGAAAATTCAAGCTCTCTAGAATCTCTACATATTTTACAGATTTTAGCAAATACTGAAATGTGTGTATCTGTGTGTTGCAGTTAATGTAGGAGGATGTGCAGTGTTGTCCACAACAGTTCCACTGGGACAGTGGTCTGTGAAGAACTGCACTGTGTTTAAAGCTGGTAGTATTTGTAAAAAACAAATCTCTACCGCCCCACCTGTCCCAACCCCAGCCGAGCCAGACGTCAATGCCACCTGTTCCTCAGGATGGGTCTCCAGCGAAGGAAACAAGTACTGCTATAAGGTGAGTGGTTGTCACTTGCTTTTTTTAAGATTCCTCACACTGTGTTTGACAGCTGGTGTCTTTACATGCCTTTGTGTACTTGTGTACATACTCAGGTCTTCCATGAGGAGAGGCTGAGTCGTAAACGCACTTGGGAAGAGGCTGAGCGGTTTTGTGAGGCACTGGGAGCTCATCTTCCGAGCTTTACTGAGCAGGAGGAGATGAATGAACTACATAAAATCTTAAGAAACTCCATTAGGTACTCCTCACCAAACACGAACACTTGAATAGTCCTGCCCTGCATGGTTTTGGTCCGGCTCATATCAGATTCAGCACACTCTCACAGCCAGTCTCTCATTTGCCTATTTTTAGCTTTAATAATGCTTTAATAATCATTTTTGCCATTTTCCTCCTAACCTTTCACTTGTTTAGTTATTTATTTGTTTGTTTGTTTGTTTGTTTATTTGTTTATTTTTATTTCAGTGAAACTGATACTGCAGAAAGATCTTAAGGCTTTGTTGCCCCCATTTGGCACAAATGAAGACTGTCCTAGAACTGTCCTGAATATGTAACTTTAATGTACCTATAGATTAAAATAATGATAAATAATGAAATAATTGTATATGGTTTTGTCCTGATATCATTCTGAAAACAACCTTCACAATTATACCATTTCAAACATTTAGTATCAATATGTACTACACTGTACTACACAGGACAACATTCCACTGAGATCAGTGAAGGAAGAGTGAAAACTAAGTAAATAAACATTTGCAATTTGTTTATCCTTTGATGAATGCATATATTTATTTAAGTGGAATTTACATGGATCTCATAAAGTTGGTAATTATGTTATTTTATTTTACTTTTAATGTGTGATGACACATTATGGTAGTTTCTAGCTAAGGTTATTTAGGCGCTCTCATTCAGAATGTAGAGTTCTCAGGTCTGTGCTGAGGTCAGGCCTGTTTTAAACTCTAACACACACTTGAATGCCTCTTCTGATTTAGAATTATATTTGTTCTTGTGTTCTGAAGTGACGATCGTTTTTTCTGGATTGGATTAAATCGACGGAATCCAAATACCGGCAACAGCTGGGAATGGAGTGATAGACGTCCTGTGAGTTACTGATAGCACTGCTTGTATAAGTAGTATAATCCTGCAATTTGTTAATCAGAAATACCTCCTAATTGCTGTTGTGATATGTAGTGTTTGTCGTTTCAATTCTTTCCTCTGTAACAGGTCTCAATGGCAATCTTTCCTCAAGAGTTCCATGAAGATGATGATTATAACAGAGACTGTGCTGCCTTTAAGGTGAGCTCAGATACTGTAGGTACAAAGATGTTAAAATATCGCAACATATAAACCAGTGCTACTGAACTGGGCCACTTAAATACATGTAAAGATCCATGTTTCAGATTGCTTATAGAATTACTGTTGATAATCACTGTAAAATAGAGAAAGCACACTTCGAACATGATACTTATAATGTATGAAGCTTTTGTAAGACATTTATACATCTTTACTATGGGCTCAGTCGAGAATGTCAGAGTGTCACAAGTTTATGGATGGTTTGCTCAACACTCCAGTTGGATGTTTGACTTGTTGGAAGCAACCATACTAGATATTAATCAATTTTTTGCCAAGGGCAAATGTCAGCAAATCAATACTCACAGCCCAGGCTTAATAACACCATGCATCACACAGTGTCTCAAATGGGAGTGAATGGTTACGGAAAGCCTCATTAGGTGGATCTGAACAGATGCTGAGATCATAATAGTATCATCACATTGGAATACAGTTTCCTGGGTCTTGTCTGCATTTCTCATATTTCCCTGAGGTCAGCTTAAGACGTTTGCATGAATTTATGTCCCCAAAACAGCCATGGCTCATTTTTATGTGACAAGTTTCACATGTCATACCGCTTTTTATCCCTGCAGCCAGTATATAGAATTATGCAGACTGTTTTTTGGCATTTGGCCTTTAAGACCTTATGTACTTCTATCAGGCACAACATTAAATGAACACATTGATTATCTCATTACAATGACACCTGTCAAGGTTACATTCCAAGAGACCCGCATATAGTGAAAAACTGTGTAATAAATCACATTTTGCAACATCGTGTGGACAGCCAGGTGCGTGTGTGTTGCTTGCTTGGGGAAGCAGATGGCACCAGGTTGTACAATTTGAAGAATACAAGCGGACAGATGCATTGTGAGATACTCTGGCCAACATGCTGGATAACCTTGCGTCCTGGCATTCATATGGATGCTACTTTTATTCGTACTTTAATGTTGCTAATAAACACTGAATTCCAAATATTCACAAGGTTTTTCTACCAATGCATCCCTAATCAAACTGCATTCAGGTCTTCAGGCTCATCCTGGCTCAGCCTTAGGGATGTGTTTTAGTCTTCTCTGTGTGCTTTGAAAAAATACATTGAAAAAATAACCCTGGATAGCTAAACTTTACAGGCAGCCAGTTTGTTTTTGAAATATCTGCCTGTAAGTTTTGTTTATTTTTATATTCCATTCTCCGGCAAGTCACACTGTAACCTAAACCACATTGATAAGTAAGTTGTAACCCTAAATGGTTTGAGAGCAATTTTGGTGTGTGCATTTATTGATTGATTGATTGATTGATTGATTGATTGATTGATTGATTGATTGATTGTGTGTGACTATTGACAAGGTGTCATTTAGGTACATTACACTTATCTACCCCCACTAAAAACATCCCACACATATTGGCTGTTCTGCTACATAGAGGGGAAAGTGGAAATTGGGCAATTGGAATCTTTCAGTGGACTGTATTTTTAAAAATAGGCCTGTCTCTAAAACAAAGTTCAAATTAAAAATTGTTATGATTAAGGCAAGATATGTTTGTAGCATAGCCTTAGTGGTGAACTAATGTCACATGTTTTATCTCTGTGTTTTGGAACCAGTCACTGAAAGGAAGCTACAAACCATTCTTCTTCTTCACCCTGCTACATGATCTTACTGAGCGCCCCTTTTACTCCAGAGCCTTCCACTGTGACGCCAAGCTTGAGTGGGTGTGTCAGATCCCTCGAGGTAAGCCGCCTACAAGACATGCAAGGGCTATGCTGTTTACAAAAGTATGCACCTGGTGTTTAGGAGAAGAACCTAGTTAAAACATATCAGATGCCTTCTCTGCAGATATAAATTTGGAAAAGGTTAGAGAAAATAACCATGCATTATTGCAGTATTGCTTGTACTATTATTCTCATTTATATTCTAGGTCAAGCCCCAAAGAATCCTGAATGGTATAATCCAGGTATATTATTACATATGATTTTGTTCTACCATGGTCCCGATTACATTTTTTTTACCTTTTAACCATTTTTTAAAAATATATATTCACTACAGATGGGCACCACGATACCTCAGTGTTCATTGATGGTCAGGAGTTCTGGTTTGTAACCCAGCCACAACTGTCCTTTGAAGAAGCCACTTTATACTGTAGCAGCAATAACAGCAAGCTAGCCACTCCTCAGACCATCAATTCTGCTAGACATCTGCAAGAGCTTCTCTTGAAGGTACCTACTCCTTACTTCCAAGCAGTACTCAAAGGTTATGTTCAGGGCTCTCACAGTTTCTCAATCGTACTTGATGACTTAATTACAAAATAATTATGTTCACTGTGTAGAGTTGATTTATTTTATTGTTACTTGATTCCTTATCAAAATAATGGGTAGATATCTTATCTATCATTGCCCTACTTGAATTATGAAGGTCTACCTACAGTTTTTGAAGTTTGTTAATTGTTCTAGCACACCGGTTCAAGGAATATGAATTGGTGGATGAATCTTCTTCACACTGCCCCTCTGGTTCCCATAAGGTACATTTCTATTCTATTTTAATCTTTATCCACAAATGAACTGATGCACTAGTTAAAAAAAAGTAGAATGACACTGAAATGCATTAATGTACATATATAATGACTGTATTCTCAGGTTCTCTCGGCTGCATTTGTATCACTCTCAGTTCTTAGGCAGGTGTACGTCCGTCCGCCCAGACTATTTCATTCCAGGTACAGTAGCCGTGTCATCATTAGAAGTGGTCTTATGTTGGTAATATTAAGGTAAATTAGAGTCATTTTTATCCTCAAGTTGAACATTCGCCAGTAACACAATCACTCTGGCTGTACAGATTACCAAATAAACTGTGATGCCAAACAGCCCTTTGTGTGCGAGACACTGAATGTCACTTCAGCAGAAACTGGAACACAAGATTCCCAAACCCCTGGCAAGCCATGTGAAGATGGAACCTTGGCCTTTAGAGACAAGGTTTGTCAAAGACCCTCTGCACAAAACGGCAGCTTAATACTATTGAAACTTTACTAACTTTTTCTTTGTTTTTGTTTTACAGTGTTTCAGAGTAATTAAACCCCAGTTTTTGAGTTTTAAAAAAGCCAATGAGGTGTGTGTGTCCCTGAAGGGCACTCTTCTGTCCATCAAAGACCAAGCTGAGCAAGGTGAGTTGGTCTAAAAACCTATTTCTAAACCTCCCTCACATGCATTCAGACCATTTGGTGTGTTTTTAATATTCAGCGTCTTCAGACATTCCACATAACCCCAGAGTATAACAGATCAAACTCTTGTGCATAACATTTGGCAGAGTGTTTTTTTTTTTTTACTGAAATGTTCATCCTTTTTTCTTTCCTCCTACCAACATGCATTCAGTGATTGGCCAAATAGTCAAATGGAGAAAAAAAAAACTTGTCAGTATTGTTTTATCAGACAACAGCACTTCTGGTTATCTCCGGTTTATATAAATGTTGTGTTCATGCATGACTTTTATGATGAGGAGAGCATAGTTGCCTTTCGTTTACCAGACCATGTCCATGCACTGCGGGTAGCATTAGTATCATTAATCCTGTACATCTAATTGTAGGTAATTAGCAGCAAGCAAAGAGGGGCTTTTGCTTTGCATAGCTGACTACAGGGGTTCCTCGAGTTACGGCCGCCTCGACATGCGATGTGTCGAGTTTGTGACTCTCACAACGGCGAACTAGTTTAGTGGTGCAAGGCGGAAGAATACGCAGAATGCGCATGAGTGAGGGAGTATGCTTATAAGTGTGTTGCTTTGTTTGGTGACTTTTTTTGTCTTTATTGTGGCTTCTGAATAACATATTTTACACTCATTTTTGTCATTCTGAGTTGTGTTTATAGATTTTACATCTGTGTTAAGATAGGTTGTTAATTTAGGCTAGGGTGTGTTTTGAATTACACTAAAATTTGGGTTACATTGCTGTCATAGGAACAGATCTCCATTGTAACTTGAGGACCCCCTCAAGTTCTCTTGCTTTGTAAGAGTATTGTCCTTAGAATTGTCTGTACTTGACATGGATCAAGGCCTAACTAGCCAGACAAGCTGAAAATATGACTTAAGCACATGCCACAATTTGTTCTGTTAAATACAAACTATTTCCGTTTGTTTTGTTTTAGATTATTTCAGTTTGTTCTGTTTTAACTTCTTTTCACTTACAAAATAAACAAAGGTGACCAAACTTTCCCATGCAACTGTATTCTTATAGAGGGGCAAATTCCCATTTTGACATGAAAGTATATTGATAAAAACGATGACATGCTGTACAAAAGCAGAAAACTCATTAGGCAACAAAAAAATGTCATAACACTACTAAATATTACATATCCTGTAGTATATAGTTCTATATTCTTTACTTTACTGTACTATATGACAGTCAAAGCCTTACTATAAGTCCTGCTGCAAGTGGGTCAAGCTGATGCCAGTATATTGGAAGTAGTTCAGTGGGTAGGATACTCTTGGGATACCAAGAGGTCATGGGTTCGAATCCTACCTTCAGCAAAACCACCACTTGGTTCCTGAGCAAGACTCTTAAACCCAAGTTGCTCCAAGGAAACTGACCCCTGTAGTTATTAGACGCTTTCGTCACTTTGTATGAAAGTGTCTAATAAATGCTGTAAAAAAGTCTACTATGTATTCTAATACTGCAGAAAAATACAAATCTAAAGAAATGTAGATCCATGTTTTTTTCTACTGGAATGATATTTGCATAGATACACAAAGATAATAAAGAATATTTTAACACCAAAAAAGTATCATAATAATTTCACCTTTAGGAGAACTACTCATGATTAATAACACTTAATCTTTACTGTACTGTTTGTAATGTTGGTTTTTTTTTGTTGTTTTTTTTTAAGATTTTATTACTACTCTCCTGCCGGGACAGCCACAGAGGCTTTGGATTGGTCTGAAGCTGAGGCTTCATGACACTCAGTGGATGGACAACCAGCCAGTCACATACGTTAACTTTAACCCCCTACTCCATGGCCAGCTGCGACCTATGTTTATAAATGCAAGTTTTGGTTGTTTTTTTTTATATTTATTAACACAAGTGGAGACAAATGTCTGTGTATTTTTACTTGGTTTATCCATGTAAGTAATTGTATTAGTGTTCTTAGAAGTAATAGAAGGTGTTTTAAGAAGATATTAACAGCGACATATGCAACAGGACACATACCTTTTAACTTTAAACATTTTTCTTTTTTCTTGACCTGCATCAATCAAAATCTTGTATAGAAAAGAATTGTTTTGGGTGAATTTGATTTATCTTTCTGATTGAATGCACCTGCGTTTATGTAAAATGCTTTCACAGTTTCGCAATATAAATGTGTCAGTTTAGCAGGTTGTGTAGTTAATATTTCTCTACAATCAACAACATTTTTCACAATTGAGACATTGAAATTATTTCAAATGTTTATATTGTGCTTTGTTTGGTATATCAGACATTTGAACAAGACGGATTGGAACTGTGTGCCTATATGTATAATGATGCCCACTCAGACATGCTAGGCACTTGGGACTACACTTCCTGCACTGATGGACAGAGTGTCACCATCTGCCAGCACTATGCAGGTATTCAGCTTTTACAGCATCATCATGAAAGTTTTTTTTAGTTAACTGAGCTTTTTAAATATAATGGGCCCTTTAATATTTTTGTCTGCTTTTTGTAGATGAGCCCGAGGCCCCTGTGGTCCCTGAGGGTGAGTTCCAGGTGAACAATCATACATTTAAGGTGGTTATAAGGGAAGACATAAACTGGTCTGATGCTTGGGAGATGTGTAAGAAAAATAACATGGACCTGGCCAGTGTGGCAGATGCATACGTGCAGGCTGTGCTTACTGTAAATGTAAGCAAACTGGGATCTCCACTCTGGATTGGACTGTTTAGCCAAGATGTAAGTCTGCAACTCACTCATGCATACATGAACAGGCATCACACTGTCAGTTGTATATAATTTACCGAAGGTGAAACATTAGAACAAAAACACAGCTTATCATTGCAAGAGCTTTGTAAGAATCTGTTCATGTTTTTCCAGCAAGAGCACTATCACTGGACCGATCACAGCCACACTGTGTTCAGCCGCTGGGGCCCAGAAGCCACTGCAGGGCCTTGTGTATATCTCGATACTGATGGTTTCTGGAAGGCCACGGAGTGTGGCAAGCTACTCAGAGGAGCTATCTGCCATATCCCGCAAGGTATGAACATTAAGAATATGGATACTCCAATACAGCTGTCAGTAAACATTAATTAACTGTGGTAAACAAACACAGTGATAATAGTCTTGCCCAAGGACTATGTGGGTTGTAGCATTGCTGTCTGGACTGGGAATCAAACCTCCTTGTGCATCATAATTTATTACCACTCTCTATTAATGATGAAATAGAAGAGAACTCGCCACCTTCTCAGGATGCAGATACAAGAAAATGTCCACACAAGAGCAATGGCGCCAACTGGATCCCATTCAGAAACAACTGCTACACTTTTCTACTGGAGTCTGGGAGATGGCAGGAGCATGACAAGAACAAAGACCAACAAACATGCCAGACTATAGGTATGGGAAGTCCTGATTTACTGTTTGTGCTTCTTAATCGTGCAAGATTATCTTAGAATGTTTCTGCTGTTAAAATTGTTGAAGATTTTACTGTTTGATTTTTTTTTGTTCATCATCATTATCACATTTTTGTTCATTGTCATTTGTATTTTTGTTTGTTTTTTGTTTTTTTCTTCTGACTTTAGTTGGAATGGGAGAGCTTCTCACAATTCGAAATGAGGAGGAGAATGAGTTCATAAAGGAACAACTCCAGCCTTTTAGGAACTTGGCCAATTTTGTGTGGCTGGGCATGTACAAATATGAAAAAGGTATCTGGGAAAAAAGTCAAGAAAACAGTGCAGTCCATTTAGATGTTTAAGTAACAACATTAGCAAAAACCTATCCCAAGATGATATTGTAAAAAAAAAAAAAACCCCACGTAATTATTGTCACTCTAATGTTATGATTGTTTTACTTCCTGGCTTACTGTAGATCATCGGATGAAATGGTATGATGGCACCAATGTTCAGTACTCTAAATGGAAAAATGGAAGACCAAATGTGACGGAGCCCTTCATGGCTGGTCTGAATCTGGATGGGGACTGGGTGTTGATCCATTCATCTATCTTTAAACATTTCAAGCAGAGGGCCATTGTGGTGTGCAAGATCGAAAATGGTAAAGCATCGGTGTACAGGAGTCTTCTCTTTGGTGGATAACAGTGAACAATTATCATTCAGATTGGCTCAGAGAGACTAGTTGTCAGTGTCTTTCTGTTTTATCCAAAGGTTCTAAACAGGAGTTTCAAATGAGCCCAGGTGATGTGCTTGCTCCTGCTGGCTATAATTTCCATTTGATCACCAAGAAACTCAACTGGTATCAGGCCCTCGAAGAATGCAGTAGTGGTGGGGGCCATCTTGTAAGCATTCATAATGAGACTGCAAACTCCAACATGTCACTAATAGCCAAACGAGATGGATATCCTCTCTGGATCGGCCTCTCCAGGCAAGATGTATGTAACAGGTTTGGTTTTGAGATTTAGTTGATGTTTGTAATGGTGGGTCATATATTGTCCCAGCATTTCTGTTGCTGAACAGTTTTGTTTAGTTTCTTTTCTTGCACTTGTGGTTCTCAGGCTCTGACAGTTAACTACAATATATGTTTCCAAAGAAAATTGATAAAAGTGAATGTGTTCATTGGGACTTTTCTGTTGTTTTAGTTCAGCGGATGGCCCTATGAGTGGTCAGATGGGACAGCATGGCAGTTCCAGCCTCAAGGGTTTGAGGTTGCAGGCTCTGGATCTGAGGAGAAGTGTGTATATGTGGATACTAATGGAAGCTGGTCCACAGTTAACTGCCATGCTGAGCTAGAAGGAGCCATCTGTTACAGCAGCCAAAGCAGTAAGTCATTTGACCCTTTTGTCAAGTTCACCTTACACACACGATTGCTTTGTACCTATATTTTATCAGCTACCCTCTTTCCTAGTTCTTTCCAAACTCTTCAAAGTCCCATTTCTGTTCAGACGTCAAACTTCCTTCTGCCTGCCCCTACTCCCTTACACATACATGCACATAATGCATAAGATATTTATCCTTGTTAAACCTGTTGCCCTTCATTTATCATGTTTATTAGGCTATTACACATCACACACCTGTATATACAGAATATACCAATGCTGCAACAATATCAATCACTGACAGGTGACACAAAATAACATTGATTGTCTCCAAGGGGTGGGATGTATTAGGCAACATTGAACAGTCAGTTCTTGAAACAGAAAACAGGAAAATAGGCAAGCACAAGGAGCTGAGTGACTTTACTGAGGACCAAATTGTGAAGGCTAGATGACTGGGTCAGAGCATCTCTAAAACTGCAGCCAAAAGTAGTCCAAAAAAGAACAAATCCGGTAACAGGTTTCAGATTCATGGGTGCTCAAGGCTCCTTGATGTGAATTGAGATCAAAGTTCATCCAGTCCAGTTCTACAGATGAGTTACTGCAGCACAAATCGCTAAAAATGTGCTAACAATGGTGTAAAGGCATTAGGACGCATAATGTATTGCAGCCACAGACTAGTCGGAGTGCCCATCCTGACTCCTATCTACTGCCATAAGTGCCTACAAGGGGCATATGGAGCAGTGGAAGAAGGTGACCTGATGTTTTCCGAAGCATTCATCTCAATGTTACTTTGGCTTGTGCCAGCTAACAATTGTTTCAAACGAGGTACCCTTCTTCATGGCAATGGTATACCTCAGTCCAATTGAGCATCTGTGGCATATGCTGGACAAAGTAGTTACATCAATGGAGGCTCCACTCCATGCATTTTTCCAGGACTTCAAGGATCTCCTGGGTGTTAGAAGCCACAGCACTCCTTCAGAGGACTTGTGGAGTTCATCTCTCGATGGATCAGAGCTGTGTTAGTGACATGATGACTTAAGCTTGTGGTTTAATGTTCTGACTGATCTGTGTAGATACAGGGCATTTCTAAATTACCAAATGATGTTTCTGAGGACTGTAATATAACTGTGACTCAGTCACGAATGCTGGTTAGGCACAAAGGCTGCAAGACAGTCAGCTTTGTGTGTGTGGATTACACCCAAATAAAACCCCAAAAAAACAAAACTTGCAGTGTCTTTTACAGCAACCTACTGTTTTGATTCCAGTGCTGTACTGAGAATGCTCCACAAACCAGATATTATCTAGGACAGATGGTCACCACATCAGTGCATTGAGTTGTTAAGTGTTAAGTGTATACCTCAGTGTATATACTCGCATGTTCTTGGTGCAGTCAGACAATTTGTCACTTGTTTTTCCAGAGAAATGAACTGTATCATTACCATACATACAACAGAACATGTCTGTCCTTTCTACATCCCATAAATACATGTTTCATGGGTTCCTTTGGTGACAGTTTCTCAGAAATCTTCTCAGTCCAGTGCTATCTGCCCAAAGAGTGATGGACAAGCTTCATGGATCCACTTTGAAAACCACTGTTATGCCATCGATATGACCCTCTACAACTACTCTGTCTACACCATGGAGGATGCCAAGAGTATATGTGAGAAACTGAGTATGTATTTGAGTCTTTGTATGCATTTACACCTAACTAGCTTTCCTAAAACATTCTCACCGTGTTGCAAAAACCTTTAATGAATTCTGTGCTTTAAAATGTTTGTTAAAGCAATGCAACAACACTGCACAGTTATTTCTTTTTTATAAAGTGCAGACATTAATCATTTTAAAGGTAAAAAGTAAAAAGGAATTCAGAAAGTAAATGTAAAAATGATGTAAAAATTGTACACTGTGTCTTGTTTGATTGCTAGATCCCGCCTCCCAGCTTTTGACTATCAAAAGTCAGGAGGAGAATGATTTTGTCTCACGGCATGTTTCTGAAAATCCTCTCATCACTAGTCGTGTCTGGCTGGGTCTTGATTCAGGTAACAACTGAAAGTGCTACATCTCGTATGTTGTGTTATACACTGTGTATTAGGTTACAATGTGTATAATAGTTCTTACTATAAATAATTGTAATTCTGTAGAGATGAAGCACTATTGCAAAGTGATGATAATAATTGTGTGAAATTCACAGTCAAGGCTTCAGGTTGGATGGACGGTAGTGCCGTAGACTTTTCTAACTGGGCATACATTCCGAATAAGTCTGGTTGTGCAGTTTTGGTGTCGATGAATGGAACTTGGAGCCATGCCAGTTGCACTGAAAGTCGCAGCCGTGTCGTCTGCAAGACACCTGCCAGTGAGTGACCCGCGCAGCCTTGCCACCTCAGACACACCATAGACAAACCCATAACTCCATTCTGTTTGTTTTTAAACTTTTTGAAAATGCCCTAGATTCCTTTTTTTTTTACATTTCAAGTTGTCATGTATTGTATGAGTAATAGATAAAAGTTGTATTGTTTTTCCCTCTCTAATGAAGTTACCATATTTTTTTAATGACAGAAACAACAGAAACAATTCAGAAGACTGAATAATTTTATATAATTTGTTAATGCTGTCAGCTAGGATTATGCCTTCTTCCTAACCGGTTCATTGTTCTTCTGCATCAGAATCAGGAGGCGCTCCTGTGGCCGTGGCTTTTTTCATTATTGTGCTCCTCTGCCTTGCTGCTGTGGTGGTCTTCATCCTTTATAAGAGGAATAGGCACCGCTTCTCCTCCACTGTGCGCTACCAGAGGAACTTTGACGAAGCCGACAGCACCAGTATAATTTCTGAGACTGAGTGAACATTCACTGCAAGCAGTTGGTGAATATAAAATGTCAGGCTTTTGTGTCTTCCAGTGTACACACTCCTATCTGCTTCAATAAGAATATTCAAGAATAGTTGTCCTGTCCATAGGAGTTAATTTATTTGACTTTCAGTACAGCTCCATCCAACAGTTTGACTGGCTTTACGGGTTTTGGTGTTCTAATTAATATACTGAAGGAAATACAATTTTTTTGCAGATTTGCGCAAACTTGATCTTGTTTTTAACATTGTCTTAATGTTTTTTGTATGTTTTAATGAGAATATTGATCACAGTATTCGTGTGTTGTTTTTCGGGTACTCTGTGGGAGCTGGATTCTTCTTCAAGCCTGACAGGGTTTTTCTGCTTCCCTTGAACTAGCACTGATGTCATTCTTTTTAAACTGAGAATCTGGGATCCTTTTTAAGAGTTAAGATTCTTTTTAAAGTTTGAAGAGTTTTTTGCTCTTCTCCATTTATCTAATATCTTATTAAGATCTAAATGTTTTATTAATTTGTTGTTCATTGATCATGCAACTACTATGCAGCCTGGTCTGACAGATTCGTAAAGCTTTTGCTGAATGTTTTTTTTCCCTCAGTTCTGTTCAGAATCTTTGTTTTACAAGATAGCTGCTCTTCTGAACCAACTTTTCATTCATCAAACTAGTCCAACCTGCAGTTATCATGTCCCCCATAAATGGCTAATTCCAACTCAATGAGCATCTGAAGTACCAGTTAATTACACAACAGCACAACATACATAACATGTACATTATTATGAAAGAGTATTACACCTGATCACATTAATTTACCACCAAGTCTCAGTTGCACTTTGCTGAAAGTAATCTGTAATTACTGTAACGGCAGTTTTTGCAGTGCACTAATGTTCTCATTTCTGTATGTAATGAGGCAAATGTATAGAATGCCAGAGTGTTTATCTGAGCTGAAAATAGAGTTTATGACCCATATTCTATGCACTCAAACTACTGATATGTAGAGCACTTTAAAGAGTTGTTTTCCTGTTTGAAAAGGCTAAACGGCACTGCAACAGCACGGCACTGGGTGCTGTGTGTGATTTTATAAAATATCTTTGAATGGTTTAGTAATGTGATTTTTCTTGTAGATGTATCAACCAAAGATTCTTTTGAAATTATTTCATGGCAGTTGATTACGATCCCTATTATTATTATTATTCAGATTTGCATTTTCCGAGATCAAAAAATGTAGCTGAAGATAATAGCTTTAGTTTGTCTTTAGTTTAACTTTGTACCGATCCAGTTTGTGTCTTTAAGAAGAAACTGTCCACCAATAAATACACACCAATAGTGTCACCTTGGTCTGGAGTTTATTGTACTTTGTATTTCATTTTTATATGAATGTGATGGCTACAAAACTCTTAAAAGATGACTTTCTGACTTACATCCTAATGAGTAAATTTTGTACTTCGCACTGTATGGTCTGTTGAGTTTTTGCACACATGCACAACATATTGGGACACCTGGCCATTACACCAACAGGGATGATTTTTAATGACTCATTCAAAAGCAATTTTATAGCAGCCTCCACTCTTCTTGGAAGGCTTTCCACAATATTTTGGACTTTGTGTGGGAATTTGTGCCCATACATTCTGGAGAGCGTTTATAATTTTAGGCACTGACATTGGACGAGAAGACCTGGATAGCAGTTCATCCCAAAGGTGATGGGGTTGAGGTCAGGGCTGTCAAGTTTTTCCACTTATCCAACCATGTCTTTATAGAACTTGCTTTGTGGACTGGGACACAGTCATGCTGGAATATAAAATAGTCCACAAAGTGTCCACAAAGTTGGAAGTATGGTGGTATTCAAAATGTCTTGGTATGCTGAAGCATTGAGATTGCTCTTCACTGGAAGTAAATGGCCTAGCCCAAAGCCTGAAAAACATGTGTGTCACAATACTTTTGTCCATATGGTGTGATGGTGATTGAGGTGCCGCTAGAGGGCATAACTGTACCACTTGTCGAATCATTTAGACCAGTGGCTTACTTTGCCAGTCTCTGCTCCACCACAGTTGATTTTGCTAATTATCATGCTGTTTATAAGCTAGATCAGATGAGGCGGAGGTAAAGAACATCTGAGAGTCGGCATGTCAGAGGATCCCAGGACAGAGACTGAAAATAACTAATCTAGACTTTAGTTTAGAGTTAAAAAGAGTGATGAAACAGGGCTGTGGCATTCACTGTGTTTAAACTACTTGTTGGCCATAACTTTTTCAATGAAAAATCATTAACTCTGTGGTTTTGGTTCTGTGCCCATAGATTATGGACGTGGGCTATTTCATTTGGAAGTAAACTGTTCAACTGCATCCCTGAATTTTTCACCACATTTTAACTGGAAATATTTTAGTTAAATGCCTAATGGTAGGCTAATTATTCTACTTCATACTATGCTATGCTGTTGTTTTCTGTTTTGGATTTTTTAGATTTTACTCTGTATGGAGAGAGATAGGGATTGAGAGAAAATATCCCTTTAATTTTTTCAGATTTTTAATCAGGGTTCTTTTTTTATGAATTAAGTAACCGACAGACAAACCAGGCTGTAGTATGAGATTTATTTGCCTGCGTACATTTTTCATTATCAACTAGTGTGTCTGTACAGTTATTAGTGAGGATGTCAGGCCCTGTGTCTTTTATCTTATGTTAAAAATAGTCCTTGGCAGCTGTTGCAATGAGAGGGTGAGGCAAAAGAACCATAAAAAGGACCTTAGGACAAGGAGCAGTAATGTTTTCCCATTACCTTTCGTTTTAAAAAAGCAAACTTTCTGTTTAAGGGGGATTCTTCTGTAAATTAATTGTAATTGTTTTTGCTGTGTGTGTAAACGGCTGATATGTGATGGCAGTCTCTAAGAGAACTCAAAAAGTACACAAGAAAAGGTTTATACTGAGTATAATGAGAGAAGTACATAAAACACATACTTTTATGGCCTTACTGTTAACACTATCCACACATCTGAATGAAGTCTCATTTTCTGGCTGACTTTCACTAAAATAAAATTGAAATTAAAATAAAACAACAACAAAAAACAATGGTACTTTCACTCATCAGACTAATGTTGATTCTTCTCATCCCTTTGCAAACTGAGCAAAATGAGTCTGAAAACTGAGGTAAATGCTATATATAGTCTTGAGGGTATCCATACATGGGATGGAAGAGGGAGAAGGCATTCCCTAAGTGAGAGCATTATTTTTGTGACCATCAGCAAGAGCCTTCCAAGTGCTTTCGGGCTGCTGTTCCGACTCTCAGCTCTGTTCATTTCTCCTGGGGTAAGTCACAGTTTATATTCATTATTCAGTCAGCCTGTCTCCTTAATGAAGCTCTAATTGCACATGTGTTCCACATTAGGCAGGGTTTTAATAGTTATATAGAAGTGGAAAGACAAATTGCTTGTTTTCAGTGGTGCAGGGGAAGGACTTTATAATTGGACTGGAAAAACACAGCCATTTGGATTTTTTCGAATCAGTAGACTATATTTGCAGGAAGCTTGACTAGTTCTTCTCAAAATCTGTTTTGCCACTGTTGCAAGGTTTTAACATCTTACTTTCTAGGAGTATAAATATGCCCACCTTAATGAGAAACGCCTTCCCAAAGATTAGCCTAATCTATTTCTGGTATTCAGATGTCAGAGGTTCAGCTTTCTCACTTGGACTTTTCCTCACAGCTCTGTTACTGTTTTTATGCTCCTGTTTTTTTGGCTTTCTTTATTATGATTATGAGGTTTAAAGCTTATCAGTTGTTGGGACTCATTTTTAATTCCACAAAATTGGGCCCTTAAGATCTGTTATTGAGTGTTCCTGATCTTACTGCATCACATTTGACTGGAGTAACTGAACACAATTCTACTAAAACTGTTTATTAAAGGACTCCTATTGTCACATATCTGGAATGAATACAGTCCCTATATGGAAAATAAGCTTCAGAAACAACCTGTTTTCAAGTCACAGATTTTGTGATGTCACATAATCTACATATTTGCATAATTTTCCTTACTCAGCCTATAGCAGTCTGGACCCGCCCGTTCATGCTGAAATTCTAAAGAGTTGCCTTTTGAATGAGCTACAATATAGGACAGCCAATCAGAAACAAGATAATTTACATATGTTTTAAAGGCACAGTAACAAAAACAACTTTTTTATTTCTAAAGGGTTTTGGACAAGTGTCATATTAGAAAGAATATGGATTAATAATTTTTTTTCCACAAACATCATGGAAAACATTACATTAATGTAAAATATGGAATACGGGTCTTTAAATCACACCATGGTGAATCTTTAACTGTTAAAAGTGTCTAAAATAATTTGACTTTGATTAATTGAATGTCTTAATCATCAGAACACCCAGTGTCCCTCACCTGGAGCTGTGATTGGTCCCTCTGTCAAAAACACTGTGATTGGTCAGAGACTAATTTGCATATCACAGCCGATTTCATTATCAGTATCGCGACAGAGACCAGTGACTATAATGTTGTGCAACTCTATCTAAATCTATTGTTATCTGTTAATACACACATATTAACAACATAAACATAATGAATTTGAAAAGAGCTTAACAGATATGTTTGTGTATTTCTTGACTACACTTGCTAACAATAACAAACTAATCCGTGATTTGACCTTTGGGTGTTTTTTTTAAGTTTTCCCAACATGCCAATGAGGGCCAACATGCCTTCGGTTTATCAGCAGAAACAAAAACAGGTCAGCCAAGAATATCACAGCTCAAAACATGTTGTCCAGCAGGTCTCCACAAGGTACAGGATATTATCTGGATTTGATTGTATGCTCTCAAGCGTGCAGATATTTGATGTGCAAACTTGGCATAGATGTTTTGGAGGCCACAAACCTCCTACGGCTCTGGCTGTCACTAATGTCGCCCCTGTTTAAGGTCTATTGACTTGGCAAGTGACTATAAGCTTGCTGGCTGTTACTGAAAGAAAGGCCCTGTATGCTTTTAAAAAGACTCTAAACTATTCTTTATTATGATATTAGAGAATAAACGTTCATTTGTAGAACCAAGTGTTCTTAAGGTCTTCTCTACAAGCCTATGCTTTAGGGTTAGTCTTTAAGGAACGCTATGTAGTGTAAGTAAACTAACACTGCAAATTAGCTGCCTGCTTAACGATAACTAATAACAGCTTTTCCAACTCGCGCGAAAAAAATGCAAAGCTGCTAATGATATCTTTTCCACCTTCAAAGTAACAGGAAAATGTATAGAGGACGTTTATAATTTACTCATGTTTATCGTTTTTTTTCTTAGTCGTCTTGATTCATTCTTCTTTGCCAAAATCATATGGCGTTATTCAATGTTACGGGTGTTATTGGTCTTGTATTTTTGTAGGTGTGTGCAGATCCTCAGTTAAAACAGATAGTAAAAAAGGTAAAACAAGTAAAAACAAGTAAAAATACTTCAGGAAAACCTGTTTCATATGAATTTATACATATGCTTGATAATAGGTAGTAGATACATAACTAGCTTCAAAATTGTTGCAAAAAGTGTCAGAAAGAAAGAATTAAGAAGCTTTAGCTTCTCTTTATGTATTGGACCCAATGACACCATTACCTGCTACAGAACTAAAGCAACATTAGTTGTTTTTCAGTTTCAGATCCAAAGGGGAAAAAAAGCTTTGTCCTTTAGTAGAATAGTGCTTCACCACTGGCTCTCAATGATTCAAGGTCAACTTACCTGCTTATGGCTTCTCTTGCAGTGTACTAATAGATTATAATGCTTCCTGCATGTGTTCCTTCTGACTGTTCATTTGCTACTGGGCAGGACATCAAGCTCAACGTCAGTGAAGAAGGAGCAGGTTAAGGCCACTGAGGCTATGGCGGAACCAGCCTATAAAGTGCCAGCTTTCAGGGAGAGGTGAGACTCTGTCTACTGACATAATGACTATTTTAAGATGTGTAAAAGTAGTAGGGACCGCCTGAACCAGTATCCCTATCAACTGTAGGAAATAACCGATCTCTTGCACTGTAATTTTCAGATGCGGATTACTTTGACACATTTAATTTGTTTTTTGATTGTGTGTGATATTAATGACATGACCAGGTACCATGATAGGACTGAGTCACCTATTCATGTCTTGACCGAGGAGTTTCTTTAAGGCTTTAAGGTCACTCAGCCCCTTCAGTATCAATATCAGTTCATAAATCAGTTTACAGTCTCTCACTCTTCTGATGGAATGAATCCAAATTCTGCTCATTCAAACATGTATGCATGGATACATTTTCCCTCACTATGACCTTGTAAAGAATGTGTGTTACTCTTTTCCAAACTGTTTGGAAGACTATATTTAAATGTTAAATCCACCAGATTTCATGCCTCCTGTGTGTGTTGTGTAGGGAACCTGAAGGCATGCAGGAGTATCAGCGCATGGCTGCACACTTTGGAAGAGACCTGAGTAGCCTGCAGCAGGAGCTGCACAGGATGAAGGTGGCCACACATGAACAAGTGACGAATATTGAGATTACAAGAGAGGTGAAAATGTTTTCCTTTGAAAAGTTCTATTTTTTTGCACTACATCTATCTGCACTCCACTATGAATTTGATGAATATGATTCAAATGTGCCAACTGGTTGCATCAGCACACTTCTTGTCTGCTACAACAAAAACAGCAGCTCTGTTGATGTAACTGCCCTGAGTGAAACATTTTATTCAGTGCAGACTGTAGCAATGACCCTAAAAGATTGTAAACTCCACAGAGAGTATGATTTACTGAATTAATGAAGGTTGCAATTGATGTCTAACATGATTTATCATACAGTATGTGCCGCACAGTAAGAATTTTGGAAAACATTTGTAAAGAACTTTAATATAGAGAACATCCATCTTTATTTTCTGAATTGCTCAACCCTCCTTGTGCTGTCTCAGGTGAGAGAGAGAATGTCGGCGAGGAAGGAGTTTCATGCTGACACACCCAAAGCCCCAGACTTTCTCGTTGGTTTGAGGTCTCACACTGTGTGGGAGAAGACTCCAGTTAAACTCTTCTGCACGTTGTCTGGCACCCCCAACCCCGTCGTGAAATGGTTTGAGCTTGATTTAGTTACATTACACTTTTTAAAACAGTGAAGTTATATTGTGATTCCATCATGAGTTTTTGTAGAATAGACTTCTAGAATACCTTCCAAGAACACTTTAAAGCATTATCAATATATGACGTCTTAATCTTTGTCTTATACATTTTCAGGTTTAAGAGTGATACTCCTATTGACCCTCTGAGTGCACCAGGAAAGTACAAAATTGAGAGCAAGTATGGAGTTCACAGTCTGATTATTAGCAGGTATGAATGAAAGCTAACCTAAAAATGCCTCCTGATAACAACCAAAGTTATTATAAAAAATCGGTCATCTATAGACCAAAATTACCATTACAAAAAATAAGCTGTACAGAGTAAACCGCGATAAGTACAGCACACTCCAAGGACTGTAGTAGTTGGTCATGCCATTTTGTGACCAAATCACATTGTGATTAAGGCTCTCATAAACTTGACCTCAGAGTAGTAAGCTGCCGTAGTGCATTGAGTCTTAACTCACACTGTGGATTAACCAGTGAGAGTAAATGGCGTCACTGTGGCAGTGATAGTTTCCTATTTGGTCTGAGAAGAGGCCTGCCCTCATCTTCAAGGCGCCTCAGCTGTTCGTGCTGTACTGCTGAGCTCTGTGTCATTCGATGCTGGAATGCCTGCCATCCAAGTCCCAGCAGCACTTCCATTACAGTAGCAAGAGACTCCCACCATCCAGGTCACAGGCCATAAAACTCTACATACAAATTTTCCTTCATTCAGTTTCGATTTCTTTTTTTTGTTCCTCTAAACCTTGTTTAAAGAGGACGGGTGACTTGTAAAGTGTAGGACTAACCCACAAAAAAACAACAATTTCATGCATACTGGACAAGGTACTTGACAGGCTTTAAAATAGTCTGCAATCCTAAGGTCACATTTCTTCTTTCTATTCTCACTCCCCGGCTTCTCCTTCAAGACTAGCACTGCATTTCTTAAATCTCTCTCCCTGTCCGATGTGCTGCAGTACTGGGAGATCGTGTTCTGTGCTGTGTTTTCCCCTAGTACCTAGGCAACATTCTGTTAACACTGTGTTAACCTTATTGAAGAGGTAGAAGGATTACGGAAGGCAGCTCTTTCCACGCACTACTTGTCCTCAAAGTGTTTGAACAGAGATGATACTCGTTACTATGCAGATATAGCAGAGAACACATGACCTGGATTTTTCTCAGCAGGCGTCAGGAGACAAACTAAACATGCTTCCAAAAAAATTAATTCCATTCTAACCAGCTGTTGTTAGGTAACTGATATTTAAAAAGAAGGCTCTTAATGTACACTACCAGTCAAAAGTTTAGGTGCAAACTGAGAATTTCTACACTTACTTTTTCTACATTTACATTTACTTTTACATGTTGCTTACTTAATATTAATTGAAATGGACTCAGTATTCCTAGCTAATAAACACATTTAGAGTATGTTCACCATTTGAGTAACTTTATAAGACACAAATCATTACTCACCAATAAAATATCACATATTATGATTAGTATTATTAAGTGGATCAACAGACAACTCTTCGATATTTAAAGAGCTATTAGGTGAAAGCCTATTGGCTGAAACAGTTTAAAGGACAGCCTAGAATTTGACCTTTACAGATTATTTCTGTTATGAAGGAAACTTGATTTACTTGAAAATTTCACCTATAGTTGTTAATTCAACAGCTTATCAGTGCATAACAAGAATAGAAATCTTCATTTTATGAAGTAAATATAGGCTGGAGGAACATTTGACTGGTGGTGACTGGTGACATTGAACTGAATGTGCATACAGTATTGCCACCTATATATTTTAAAAAAATGTTACATTTTGATTTTTATCTGAACATTCAGCTTAGCACAGTATGACAAAAGTCATAAATTTACTTGTTTAAATGTAAAAACTGGAAAAACTGTATTTATATAAAATAGTGTAGAAATATGGAAAATTATGTAAAAACTGAATTAAAATCTTTTTTAGTATTTACAGTGCTCCAAATGCCCTGTTTATATTGTATGTGTGTGTGAATATCTATCAATGAATTTTTTTTCCCTAGGTGCTCAGTTGCAGATTCTGCTGTGTACAGTGCTGTGGCTACCAACACTGAAGGAAAAGTCACTTCTAAAGCAACAGTGTGTGTGAGAAGTATGTTTTCACCTTTTCGTTTATACTTGACTATTTTCCTCCTATCCTCCTGTCCTAACATTGGCTGACATTTTTCTCAGGACCATCTGGAGCAGCAGAGAGCTCTCATCTTCCAGGCCAAGGTGAGAGGGCAATTGGAGGCTTTGGATAAGGCTCAGCTTTAAACAACCCTTTCAAGATCATAAGCAACAAATTACAAATAACCTGTGTCATCAAAGGGAGTCCATAAGTGTGCTGTGGTTACTGTGGATGCCAACCCACTCTCTCTAAATACAGACACAAAAACATTTTACATTTAATGTGTGTTTACACCCTCCTTCGATTATTTGTATCAGAGTATTCCTAGAAATGAAAGTTCTAAGAGTTTGCTAATATTTCAATATGATTATCTTGCTTACATTTCCAGATCTACTTTGTTTGTTATAGAGAAAAGCATCGACTTGCTACTGATCAATTTTAACAGAAATCAGGCACATGAAAAACAAGCTCAGGAAAGGACAACAGGACAAAACCTCATGTGTATGAAACCAAGTGTTAATAGTGGAATATAACTTGTATTTTTATTTACTTCCTTGCAGTACCTTTGCCGAGTGGTATCCATCGTAGCAAGCTGGAGGTGACCTTTCTGGATAGGTTTACAGTGACGTTTGGCACTGAGGGCGAGTCTGTGACTCTGGTGGCCACCATGGTGGTGGTACCCGACCTTCCTAATCTGCCACCAGAGGTTATGTGGTATAGAGATGGTAAATATGCTTGTGCACATTGATGTTCTCTTAAAGTTTTCTTTAAATAAACCTCACAACCTGTGAGAGAAATAGCACATACAGGACTGTCTGTGTGTATGTATGTATATGTAGATACTCTGCTGAAGCCATCCAGATGGGCTGAGATGTCTGTTGGTGGTGGTGCTGCCAAGCTTACTCTTCCTCACTTAAACAAGGATGATGAGGGTCTATACACTCTCCGCATCTGGACCAAGGATGGAACCACAGAGCACAGTGCTTACCTGTTTGTCAAAGGTTTGTTAAAGACATGCATAGGCAACCTGTCACATCTGTAGAGCTGTGCCTGTCCAGAAAGGAGACACCGCAGCAGACAGACCAACTCATTCTGTGACCTTTATTTATAAATTAAAAAGATAAGGCACAATGGCCCAAAACACTGGAACAAACAGGGGGCCTGAACAAATACAAAATCCCTCTTAATTGTGATGGTGAAACCACAAATGAAACATAAACAACACAGGCTTTATATACACAAACTCAAACTCAAAACACATGAAACTCATTGGTCTCATCTGCCAGAAACGAGACTGCACCCTAATACAAAATAAAAGCTCTAAACATACAGTAACTTAGACTGCAGTGGCCTCTATCGGCCACTGACTGGGGATGTCACACACACATATACATTTTAACTAGTATACATATGGTGCATGTAGGTGATCAGCATCGTATTGAATGTTAGGGATAATTGGTCATGAAACGTCTCCATTGATTAGGTTTCAGAGCTTCAATCAAGTATCAGCCATGCTGTTTTCTGCAGAAAGGCACAAATGTTAAATACAATTAAATACAAACATCATACAAACATTTCAAAATTTCACCCAATTTCCTATTGAATTTGCAGAGAGTGATGTCTTGGAGAAGCTGAAAGCGATTATATGCTCTCAGCCCTGAACCAATACCACACTCATATTTCTGATGCTCTTTATGTTCTTTCTCCTCTAAGTATAATGAATGCATATGTTTGTGTTTGCACCGTGTGTTTCACAGATGCTGCTCCCTCAGTGGCAGGGGCTCCTGGAGCTCCCATGGATGTCACAGTCTCTGATGTCAATAAAGATTACATGCTGGTTTCCTGGAAACCTCCCAACACCACAAATGAGCCTCTTATCACTGGTTATTTTGTGGACAGGTTAGTATCCTCCTTAATCCACAGGTCTTTATCTGTCATCAAGTCAAGATGCCAGGTATTATTGTGCAGTGTCAAGAGCTATTTTAAGTGTATGTTGTCCTGTAAAGTTAGGGGTATTCAGGGTTATTTTATGACGGTGACAACATTTCCTACTATCCTCCCAGGCGTAAATCTGGTACTAAAGACTGGGTGCAGTGCAATGACGCTCCTGTAAAAGTGTGCAAACTCCCTGTGCATGGACTCACCGAGGGGGCCTCCTATCACTTCCGAGTCCGTGCTGTGAACAGTGCAGGCATTAGTCTGCCCTCTAGGATGTCCTCTGGAGTGACTGCTGCAGAACTGGAAAGTGATGTGGAAGGTAAGACCAAAGAAAATAAAAAATAAAAAATCTCACTGGACTGCAAAAAGCTTTCCATGTATTCAAATCAAAGAATGTGCATATTTAAGCAATAGAAAGGGTATGTCTTAGAAACATGTTCTCACACCTGTTCTATTTCTTTCTGACATTTTTGCATAGTATGGAAAAATATCACTAGTCAACAGAAATGCAGAAGTGAACTCTCCTGACATGTTTGTTTTTTAAATTAGTTCACATCCTCTGCTGAAAAAAGCTTAAATTGACAATTTTCTGTAAATATTAGTGTGCATTTACTGAATATGAAATATCGGGGGAAATGCAAGAAAACATAAAATGCACCGCATACACTTTTGCATAGAGCATATTTATCACATATTTTCCTAAAATGTTAAATTCCAAATAAACAGCACTTATGCAGTAAAATATGCAGGTGTGTCTTCTCTGTAAGGGATCTGTGCTTATTTTCACTTGAAGACATTCAACCACACAAAAGTTGACTTTGAAATGACAAATTTTCTACCATAACAAGACTGGGCTGCATGTGAAATGGTACTTTTGTAAGTATGTTAGATGGTTTGCAGCCAGTTAGAGAAAAGTTACCGTTCTTGTTACTTGCACCCCTTGGCCAGCCAAACAACAGATATGGTGAAAAAACAACCATCATCACCTATTTCAAGATTGCATGGTTGAAAATGCAATGATGCAGTGTTGTGTATTGTTATCATCATTCCCATAGCTCTGGAAAAGATATGCAGAGTACACTCACGAGTTTGCCATGAGTTACTCAATTGATATAGACACAGTGGCCCCCAAAAACTTTTGGAACACTATTTATCAACTGATAAAATTGTATTAAAAATTATTAGATTCTAAAGTTTATGAAACTGTATTCGAAGGACAAAATTAATTTTAGAGCAACATTAAACTGATGATCAACTCTTTGTGAAGACTCCCTAACTGTTTTCCTTAAAATGGTGCCACTTGGTATGCCATTCTGTTTTATAATACATTGAACTCTGTTTTATAATACATTTCTGAGTATAGCATACTTTTTGGGGCTGCTTTACCTATATAGAAAAATATTTTCAGCTTCAGCATTCATTCACATATATTAAGGGTGTCATAATATACCGTTATTGACAATAATGATGATATTTGAAAAATAAAATTCGATTTCATGTTAATAATGCACATGTGATAATAATAAATAATTCAGCGCCAGTAACTATCAGGTACCATCTCCAACATAGTAGGTGCTGGTATTGCTCCTCAATGCTGTTTGCCATCTGCTATGAAACCTGTTGCACAGAATCGTGCTGGAGTAAATGACGGATGCCCCCAAAAAGAATTAGCTTGGCAGTGTTGGACTATTTTGGATTAAAAATTCTGTAGAGACCCTCTGTCTGCTGAGCTGCAGGTAGTTGGCTAGCCTGGTAATAGTAAACTTCACATTAAAGACTAGTCATCATGGCACTGAACTTGACAAAGAACCAAGGAAGAGCCAGCTAACAGTGTTTGAATCGCTGGATGAGAAAAGCTAGTGCATGTCAGGATAAAGCTATCACTCATATTTTGAGGATAATTATTTGAACAAAAACAGTTTTGTTTTAAGTTTGTTTTTATAGATATTGCGATAATATTGTGAATTCTTTTGACTATGGCAATTGTGTAGTGAGAATCTGTTATTGTGACATCCCTTATATGTATAAAATGATTTGTTTTATATTTTCACAAAACTCCATCACATCATATCAAGGCTCCAATGTTGTCTTTATGAAACCAATAAAACAGAAAGTGATCTATGGAAAGTTACAGATTATCTTTATTGTCACAACAGTGATTAAAATCGAGGGGAAATATGATATTGTGGTTCGACCGGAGGAACTGCAAGGAGGTACCTTATACAAGTGATATCAACTAACTCATCATTTTGGCACTAATATCATATCTTTCTATCCTTTTATTGGCCCACCCGCATGCACATTAAAACACATAAATAACATTATATAACACTGTTAAATTCATCAATTTAACACACCCAGTCCTCCCTGTATCACCTCTAAAGAACAGTCAGTACCTATTGTAGCCATGGCTCGGGTCATTGCTGATCTATAGACCCCTATTTCATGTGGCAAGAAATGCATGCTCACTATCAACACCACGTATGTTGTTCAAATTACTTCACTATTATTTCACTGAATCCACAGCTCATCAGTTTAGATCATCACTACCATTTTCTACACAATAATATCTCATTTATCAAAGAAGCATTTGAAGAAATGAATTTAGGTTTATTTTTTAATGAATTTAGATTTTTTTTTAATCAGTAGGTCTTGGCTGGTCTGATGACTAGTTCTTTTTTTTCAAGCTAAACATTCGATTGACTAACTAACAATGTTCCCACTGTGAATAGTTGACTCACTTTGCAAAATTTTAATTCTTGTCATTCATTTAATGCTTTCCTAAAACTGCGTTGTAGTGGAATTATACAGCTACCCATTTTTAAATGTTCTGACAAGGTGAATGTTAATAGTTTCACTTTAATTACCATTCCTAAAATACATATCAACTTACACTGAAATGTAAGTTGGTCATTTATGTGCATCAGTAAATTTGCAGCTCTAATCTTTTGCTTCACCCATCATAATGTAATACTTTGTAATTGTGATAGTAATAATAAAGAAGTTGTTTGTGTAGTAGTTAATGTTCACCTTGTCTCATGTGTGTGTACACACTGTAGAATAAAAATATATGTGTAAATTGAACTTTTAAAGTGAATTCTTAATGTGTCCTTATGTAGTGTATGTTACGTTGCTGGATCCACCAACTGAAGTGCATGCTACAGAAATAAATCGAACGTATGTCGTACTGAGCTGGAAACCGCCCAGCCTTCGTGGACGGGCACCTGTGTGGTACCTCATTGAGAAGGTCTGTGCGTCTTATGTGTGGATATGTAGCTTTTTAATCAGTAACATTAGAGGATTGCAGTGTGTAATACAGGTAGTTCAATTAGTCCAAAAAGCACTAACCAGTGTCTCTCTAAAAGTCATGAAAAGGTAGGACCAGTAGGCCTTCCACTCTTTAACAAATAACATGATCCTAACCTAATGATGATTTATTGAAATCAGTCCCTATATTTAACATCAAAACTAATTTAAAGATGTACTTTTTAGTTTTGTGAGGATTAATCACCATTTATCGCATTAATTTTAGCCAGTCCCATTAACCCTATCTTCGAACAAAGTTGACCGCCTGCGGGAATAATCCTCCTTTTCCCTTCACTCTGGCTACTCTGGCCCATGCTTCTCAGTCAGTTGTTGACAGTAACTTGTGGCAGAGAGTCAACACGGGCGTGCAGATCTGCTCGCCACGTTACCCCATGTATGACCTGGACGACAAGAAAGCGTACCATTTCCGCGTTATTGCAGTCAACAAGTACGGCCCGAGTGAGCCATCAGAGCCCTCAGCTCCTATCCAGAAAGTGGATCCTTATGGTAAGCAGGCTTTTGTAATTTAAACCACCATTATCCCTTTTCAATTTTTTCATTAGTGGGCAAAAAACATGTTCGTGTGTTTTCTTTAAAATTTTAAATACAGAAAACCCAGCCATTTTTCAACAACTACTAATTCTGAGATCCTGAGCAAACTCTTATTAAACTTTCTAAATATCTTTTATAAAAGAAACATGCTGAAACTTCGAAAGCTTCTTTGATGATCATGCGTCCTGTGCTATTTTTCAGCCACTGTTCCCAACATTGGTATGTATGGACATATGGATCGCATACAATAACTTCACCAAATAGATTCCTCTTTGATTGCGGAGAGTATGAATGTTAGAACACTTACTCACTCTAGAGAGATGATTCTGTCAGTAAGAGTGTGACCCTAAAGCAATGTTGTCTGCAACTTTGGTCGTTTGTTGCTTCACACAGACACATAAGGCACATAATTCTTTTACATCTTGAGAATATTCACAGTCATAATTTTCTTCCACAAATTCTGAAACCACTTGCTGCCACCCCCAAAAGTTTGCAGTTTGTCTTTCACTGCACGGTACTGCTTTGCGTTAAGCATTTTAACTGTGTATATATGTTTGTACTATTAGTACAAGGAAGGCCAAGCAATGTAGGATTAAGCAAAACCTACCCTCCAACAAGCAACGTACCCAACATCAAAGAAAACCTATGTATTTGACACTGTATCACTTTTTTTCCATTTGTACTTGCCTAGTTTTCAACATGCCGAAGACCTAAAGAATGTTTGGGTTCTGTGCAGGAGTTCCCTCGGCTCCTGGTCAGGTGATAGCTTCCAGAAACACCAAAACCTCTGCCTTTGTGCAGTGGGAACCCCCTAAACACCCCAACAACCTCATGGGCTACTATGTGGATAGCTGTGTGGTTGGCTCCAAAGTCTGGCTTCCTTGTAATCACAGACCCTACAAGCACACCAGGTCATTTAATTTAGTGTTTTATGATTTGGTCTTTATGTTGTCAAGTCAGAGCTTATTTGTCACTTGTCATTTGTCATTTTGTTAATGGTTGAAGACCTACTCAGTGACTGATGAACTGCCTCTGTCTGGACAGGTTTGTGGTCCATGGTCTGACTGCTGGTGAAACATGTATTTTCCGTGTCCAGGCCGTGAATGCCTACGGTCTGAGTGAGGAGTCTCAGGAGTCTGCTCCCCTCTTCATTGATGCTGCTCTTAGTAAGTAGACAGCTAGATTTGTTTGGGTATCTTCAGCCCAGAATATTCTTGATAATTATCTGCTGAGTTGAATGTAGTATGTTAAATATAGAAGGATGCCGTGCTGAGGTCCTCCAGGACTTACACCTTTGCTCTTTGGCTTGGTTAGATAGTGCCTTTCAAACTTGTTTAAAGAACTTGCTGTTGTTATTACAATCTAATTCAAATGTTATTCCTAAATAAATCTTATTTTAATCTAAATTTATGCCTAAATAAATTGTTCTAATTCAAATTAATGGCTAAATACAATATGCAGCAATATACAATGTACTTCATGAAGTACAGATAAATATAAATCCCTATGCTGTCTCATACAGAGGGGGGAGTTGATTATGGTATGTATGAGTAGCTTGTTTTCTTCGTTTTCACTTAACACATTTTCCAGTATACTGCTCCTTGTTTATCACTTCAGTAATCCTTTTCCTTATTAAACTCTATTACAGACCAAGCACTGGTATAATTCACAATGAACCTTTGAGGTGTGCTGCCTTCACAATGAAGTTGTACTAACTGTTGCAAATTTAAGTTTGATGCCTGTATGCAGAGATCTTGCTGTCATCACTGAATTTAAATTTATGTTATACATTCTTATTACACACTTTATTATACACTTTTTCTGACCCAGTCTGTGATACAGCATTCTGTGTGTAACCCATTACACATTAGTTTGGATTGCACAGTTAAGCTAAAATGTGTTCGTGTGTTCATGTGTCCAGCTGCTCCTTCTGCCCCATATGGCATCTCTCTGCTCAGCTGTGATGGATCCTCAATGACCCTAACCTGGAAACGCCCTAAAAACACTGGTGGATCCAGGATCACCTCTTACTATGTTGACAAACGTAAGGCAGAGTCTGTCAACTGGAGAGAAGTCAGCCACAGTCCTGCCACTAGCAGACTTTACAAGGTAAGTATTTCATTACTTAAACATTTGTACTGCCACAAAACCCAAACTTTAAAATGATACAAAGGGTTGCATTCTAAATGGGGACTCTTTTTCTACAGGTGGAGAACTTGACTGCTGGCATATTCTATGAGTTTAAGGTCCAAGCTGGTAATCTGGCTGGTGTTGGTCTGCCATCTGAACCCAGCAAGGCTTTTGCTTGTGAGGCATGGACGATGCCTGAGCCAGGTGTGTAACCATTGTCTCGTAGGTATAACATCCTGGCAGTGAGAAAGCCTAAGGACAGAAATATCCACAGCCAGTTCATGAACAGAATAGACACTTAGATGACAACAAGCAGTTTGAAACAACTAAAAGTTGAAGTACAATTCAACCAGACCTTACAAGCACAACAAAAATAGTTAAACTCTGATTCAGACTCAGAAGCTTTATTGTCATAAACATAGTAAAACAGGTGATCATGAAGGATCATGAAATTCTTATTACTGCATTACCCCATAACTACAGTAGAAAAGTAAGACTAACTAATAAATAATATTTTATGTGGGAGGGCCTGAAACGAGTAATTCATGTATTGAAACGCAATAGCATCCCAGAGTTGAAGCTGTTCAGAATGGAGGAATAGGTCAAAATTCCTCCAAGCCAATTTGTAGGACTGATCAACAGGTAGTTGCAGTTACTGCAATGAAATAACTGCAGTGTTTAGATCCAGTTATTTCTGCACTAAAATGTCACACCTGAATGCAAAAATCTATGATTCTTTGCCGATCACTAAAAATGACCATGTGTATTTTTTTGTTTTAATTGTTAATCTGTTTAATTGGGTTGTACTCAGACATGTGATGCTGTTTTTGGTCATATTTAGGCTGAAATATAACAAATCTGAAGGGTTCTCAAACTTTTAAGTTATCTTCTTGAAAGCAGCAGGGAGACCAAACATAATGACAGAATTGTCATTATGTCTTCAGGCCCTGCATATGACATCAGTTTCTGGGAAGTGCGGGACCACTCACTTCTGCTTCAGTGGAAGGGGCCGGTGTACAGTGGTGACAGCGCCATTACTGGTTACTTGGTGGAAATGGCCAAAAAGGGATCCTCTGATTTTGTCACAGTGAATGATGAACCTGTGGACCATCGTTACCTGAAGGTAATGACCATTTCTCCTGCATCAACATTCCACATTCCTGATTATAATTCATAGTCATCAATGAAGAAATGGAAGCTGTATTTGTTGTGTAGGTAACTGGTCTGGAGACTGGAGCTTGGTATGTGTTTAAAGTACGTGCAGTGAATGTAGCAGGTAAAGGAAAGGCCTCAGATGTGTCTGATGCTGTGTGTGCAAAGGCTCTGCCAGGTAAATATACTTACATTCTGCTGTAGCACTTAATTAGTCTGTTATGTACCTGTTTAGTCATTTTGTGTTTTATTCTTAGGTTAGCATCTTTAAATTCTGTGATCAAAATAAGCTTGATCTTGTTTTTTGAAAGACCAGCACATACTAGTATTACCAGAATTGTATAGATTTATTTGCCTTCTGTAACCTTTTCTAAGGCACAACGGAGATTCAATATGGCGTGGACAAGGAGACTGGAGATATTTACCTGTCTTATGAGGCTACTGGGATTTCCGAGCACTCAAAGTTTATTTGGTCAAAGTCCTACAAAGAAATCACTGAATCCAACAGAGTGACTGTCTCAACTTCAGGAAGATGGTATCTTATCTTTAACTGTGGATTAAATGCTTGGACACAGCAAAACTGTTTTACCTTAGAGTTATTGCAGTCACTTTGCTCTCCTGTCTAAATGTAGTCACACACAGTTACATAATTTATTAGAAAGTTGTTGGAATTAAATATTATTACAAATAAATTATATGGATTAGAGCACCCGCTAAATGCCATAAATTACAAGTTTGAAGCCGCACTTTAAGCTCCTTACTTTTGGTTTTAGTGTTTTAACTACAAGTGCAAAACAATGGCTATTAAAGTATATTTGGCATCAGCAAAAAGCTGTAACCTCTATGGCATTCCAGTAAAATGAAAGTGTGACCTTAATAGTCTCTTTGTGAATGTGTTGCTTCCAGCTCCAGGCTGACATTTGTGAACCCCGAGGAGGAAGATTTGGGCCTCTACTCTGTGGCTGTGACTGACACAGATGGATTATCTTCCAGTCACACTTTCACTGCAGAGGGTATGTGACACAGCATTCAAGTAACTAGAGTTAATGTTCTTTTCTGTATTTTTTGTTTTGGGGGTTTTCAAAGAACATTTGTTCTCCTTTCTTTTTAGAATTCAGCAAAATGCTTGAACTCAGCTACAATATCCGACATCCCAGTAAGCACTGCTGTTTATATTTTTACACCATAGGTCTGCTTCATAAACCTTCTGCTTTTGAAAAACAACTTTTTTCTTTTGAATTTTAGTTGTTCCCTTGAAGACTGAATTGAGCTATGAGATTCTGGAGAAGGGCCATGTGCGTTTCTGGCTGCAGGCCCAGAAGATGTCCTCTGCTGTGTCCTACAGATTCATTGTCAATGACAAGGAGGTCACCAGTGGTGAGGTACAGTGTTCCGTGACGTTATCTCATCATAAGCTGACTATGTTACTTCAAACAAACTCTTTAAATTTAAGCATTGATATTACAAACTTAAAGCAGACCTCTGATGCAGTGTCACAATATTCATGCATGCTGTAAAGATGAAGTGCCTTCTCCTGTGTTGATTTTATGCTGTGAGGTTTATCTTGTGTTGTTTGTGCGTATGTGTTTAGGGTCACAAGATCAGCCACGATGCTTCCACAGGAATCATTCAGATGACCATTGAGCACTTCACCAAGGCAAATGAGGGCACATACACCCTTCAGATCCATGATGGAAAAGCCAAGAATCAAAGCTCCCTGGTGCTTGTTGGAGATGGTGAGAGTTTTCGTCGACAAACTGTCACTGAAGCTTTTGTGAGAAACCATATTATCTAAGTGTCCTTGTTGTGTTCCCTGAGTGACTCCAACTTTTATTTGTGTTTTTTAGTCTTCAAAGTTGCACTGAAGGAGGCTGAATTCCAGAGAAAGGAACACATCAGGAAGCAAGGTTATAAACGATGCACAAATAATCCATAATAAAGTGTATATCGTGTCGTATAGCGCCCCAGAACAGTAATGTAACTTAACATGCATAATGATCTGTATGTAACCTGTAACCATTTTTTTGACAGTACTTATTTGTGTAGGCTCTATTTTGACAATTGTTGACTTCTTTTATCTAGGCCCTCATTTCTCAGAATACTTGACCTTCCATGTGGATGACGAATGCACCGTTATACTTGTTTGTAAGGTGAACAAAAGCCTTTTGTTTTTGAGCAATAGATACATGTTAATTACATATATTTAACACAGATCTCATTTTGATGTGTAACACCACTTTGGATCTTAATACCATTTCATACATGTTGATAGAAATACATTTACTGACCACTTCTGTCTGGCATAGTTTGCCAAACAAGAAAACTGACATAGTGCTTTGGAAATATAAAATGGTATTTGTGTGTGTATTGTGTAGTTGGCCAATGTGAAGAAAGAGACTACATTCACATGGTTTAAAGATGATGAAGAAATTGTTCTGGATGTTGCACCTAATCCAATGTCTGGCTCCTGTGCTCTGCCTATCCCTCTGGTAACTTCTTTCTCAAATGATAATTTAAGCTTTGGCTTTCTTCAGATTTTAACCATATGCTTTTGTCACATCTAGATATTCAAAGAAAAAATAGACTTCTGTATTATATGTATTATACTTGGCTCTGTTTATAGTTGCTTGTAGACTGATAGTTTTGTCACACAGTTCTCCAGGAAAGACCAGGGAATTTACAAAGCTGTATTGAGTGATGATCGTGGAAAGGATACATCTGTTTATGACATTTCTGGCCAAGGTAATGTATTTACATCTGTGACTATCTTTAATTGGTCAGTGTTTGCTGTCATATTGCAAAAGACGAGTTAATTAATTAATTGTTCCTTTCTCTGGTTGCAGTATTTGAGGATATTGTCAATGCCATTGCCCACATTGCTGGTATGTTCATCTTTTTCTGGCCAAATGAATAGTTGTCCTATAATTGTCATTTTTACTATAGCAGCAGTGTCAAGCACAATAGTGGTTTTGTTTGCACAGAATATATCCAAGAGCTAATACCCACTCACTGATAAACTTGAAGGGAGAATTTTTGCATACTTCTTCCACCATAATTTGCTGATGATTTCAAGATGAATGAAATATCAGAACAATACATTTCATGAAACCATATTTCTATAGCAATATCATAATACAGTTAATGAAACATTAAGTGTGTAACAGTGGAACATCTGTTTTGGAATGCTGTTTTAAAGGTTTTGGAATCTGTATTTGTGTGCTCCATTTGATGCATTAAACATATTCTAGGTAAATAAAAATTGTCAGCAGCAGCCCTGACTGTAATCTTCTGTATACGTTGTGGTTGTTGCAGGCTCCTCTGCATCTGAACTGATGTTGCAGTGCACTCCAGAGGGAATAAGACTGCAGTGCTACATGAAGTACTACACAGAGGAAATGAAGTCCAGCTGGTTCCATAAGTATGTTCTCGCTGCACCTGTTAATCTAACACTGTTAACAAAACGCTCTGCATCTATTCATGCTTGTAGTGGCATAGATCCGACACTCTCCATAACAAAATCAGTCTCCTTAAATACATTTGAAAACATACTGCATACTGTGAATAATACTGCTTCTGGCATGAGCGATTACTTTATAGGCATAATGTTAAGAACAATCCTAACATCAGAATTATTTATACATAAAGATCATTGTTTTTCTGTTTTTAGGGAGAGTAAGATTGCTTCTTCAGAAAAGATGAGGATTGGAGGCACATCTGAGATGGCCTGGATGCAGATCTGTGAGCCAACTGATAAGGAGAAGGGACATTACACTATTGAGATCAATGATGGAAAAACCTCCCATACCCGTACCTTTGACCTCTCTGGACAAGGCAAGTCAATACTACATTACTTAATAATTTTAAACACAGGCCCGTACCTTGTCTTCCGCTATCATTCTTTCATTTGATCCAGTGTATCCAGGTACTTTTTATTCAAAGTGTCTGCCACATTATTAGTAATTCATTTGGAACAGACGCTTTTTGCGGTAATAAAGGGTATCTGCTCTGTAGCTGACAATACTGGACTCCATTTATTGCATGGTATTGTTTCCCAAGATAATTGATGACCATATTAAAGACTGTGTTCTTGTGTCACCAAAACAGCATACACTGATGCCTATGCAGAATTCCAAAGACTCAAGTAAGAGAAACATACATACAGATATGATACCTACTCATTTTTCTTGTCAGGACTACTCATTAATGATTTTTCTAATTGTCTTGGTTTCTTTTTTTCAGGGCTGCTGCCTTTGCAGAGAAGAGTAAGTATGACAACAGAAGAAAATGTTTAGCATACTGGGAAGATGTATTTTAGGTTAGCTCCCAGTTAGATCTTTTTAGTGATTCTCAGATGAATATTTTGACCAAATATGCAACCGATTGCTTTAAGTACATGTGTATCAGACAACAGTAAAAGGTGTATGCATTTTCCAAAATGTCTCTTCTCTTCCTCTGTAGACCGTGGCAGAGTAGTGGGAGGCCTGCCAGATGTTGTGACCATTATGGAGCATAAGGTAATGTTTTTCTTGCATGTACTTTAGTAACTATGCATGTTGTGTAACCAATGAAGACTAAGCTCACACCTAAACTAGATTAATTGTACAGTAAGTCATATTTTGTTGATTTGCATTCTTATCAATTACATTTATAATAATAATTATTATTTTCTATAGTTTTTTAGTAATCTAATTAGTGCACATACACCACCATATTAACTTTTTGAAAACATTTGTAGACACTGAGCCTGACATGTACAGTGTGGGGCGACCCGAAGCCAGAGGTCACCTGGTTTAAGAACGAGCAGGAAGTTGTGTCTGATAGCCACAACCAGATTTCCTTTGAGAGTGGCAAGTTCGCTAGCCTGACCATCACGTGTGTCACTGTGGAGGACTCGGGCAAGTATAGCATCAACGTGCGGAACAAGTACGGAGGTGAATTTGTTGAGATCACTGTCAGTGTCTACAAGCAGGGCGATGACATCCCTGAACCCAAACTGGGACAGATGTCTAGACCTACCCCTGCACCCAAAACACTTGCACCATCCTCCAAACCTCAAACTCCTGCCCCATCCGTGAAGACCCCCACTCCTACTCCTCCTCCGTCAGTGAAATCTCCAACTCCCACTTCCCCTCCATCCGTAAAGTCTCCAACCCCGACACCAAAATCTCCAACCCCACCCAGAAGTGCTAAGTCCCCCACCCCACCAAGATTTATGAGGTCCCCAACTCCCACTAAGAAGTAAAGAAATGCTTTTGCTGCAAAAAAAAAGTTTCAAATATTGATATTGCAAACATACAGTGCTTGATAACAACATTATAAATGCTGACCCCCATATTAGTTTGTTGTCTTTTTTGGAAATGGCTAATAAATCAGTTGCTTTTTGACTCATGGACACAATTCTGAATGTATGCCATGTTTAAGAGAGCTCAGAATTTGGTCTTTATTGTATCTGCCTTAAGAGAAAATAGTAAAACATATGGTCAGCATATCTTGCAATTTTGTGTTCTATGTTGCACTCACCAAGCTGAAAATATAAAGATTATCAAACTGAAATTAAAAGGTGCTGTTTACTCTTTGCAAATGGCATTACTGTCTGTTTCATCTTGTTGAGTAGCTTTCTAATGCTTTGTGTTGCCAATAAAAAACAGTTATCAACCTCCCTCAGTGGGATTTCTTCCTGCATTTTGAGAGTTTCGGTTTTCATACCTTTGGTAGTAGACGTAACTCCAAACCAACTCTTCAGCAATTAATCTGGGCTGTGAATAAAATACAACTGTGCATTGCAATGTCCTTTCCTTAAACTATGAATTTCTGACACACATTATCCATATGAGTCATCTAAGCTTTTATTTCATGTAACTGCATCATTATGACCATTCATTTCAGATACATGTGTATGTACACATTGTTCTCATTCTAGTCTGCATCACAAGACTTAATTCATCAGACTGCAAATCTTTCTAGATGAAATATTCAAGGCCTTTGTTCCGGTCTGCATCAAGCTCCTGTGTCTCAATCTCAAAACGTTTCATGGCAATGAAATACTGCACAAATGGCTCGCCGAGTGCCCCACGAATCACGCTGTCTTCTGCTAGGGCCTCTAAAGCATCCTCTAGTTTAACTGGGACAGCAAACTGCTTCTGCTGGGCTGGAGCTCTGTTAAGACTCTGTTCAGCGCTGAGGTTACGCTTAATACCATCAAGACCAGCAGCTATTGTGGCTGCCAAAACTATGTAAGGATTTGCCATTGCTGAGCCAAGCCTGTTTTCAACGTGGGTCTCCCGTCCACCATGGACTTTCACATTAAAGGCACAGCTGTTATCATTGCAGCCACACGTTGCATAGAATGGGTGCTTTGAATCTTTGCCTTTAGTAAGCTGACTGCGGCAGCCAATCCCTGGTGCCATTAGACAGCTCAAAGCTGGTGAGTGGTGGAGAAGTCCACCAAGCCATTTCCTGCCAATATCAGACAGCTCCCCATTGCCTGAGTGGAAGAGACTTCTCCTGCCGTTGGCATCCCATATGCTATGGGAGAGTAATCCTGAATTGTAAATGACATCATCGGTGAGAAAGGTGGCAATGTAGTTATACTTCCTGGCCATCTCTTTAATTCCAGTTCGAAAGGTAAAGGCACCATCAGCAGCCTCGATTCCAAACTTAGGCTTGAAGCAAATCGCCATCTGTCCTGGACCACTGGCAGAAGAAAAACTGTCCACATCAACACCCATGTGGTACATTCCTCTCACCAGTTGATGAAGGAAGGGCAGATCATGATTGCTCAGCAAAGTAGTGGCAGGGAAAAAAACAACTTTAGGGCCCATCCGCTCTGGAGCTCCTAAGATACAGCATTCATATGTGAAGGAAGAATGGAGGGAGAACCCCATGCTTTGAAGCTGACCAAGCATTAGCTTAGCAATGAGGCGAGGAGAGGTGCGCAGTGGGGTCCCTGTGATAGTACAAGGATCACAAATTATTCGAGCAGTGTGTTCAGCCCAGGGAAGGACTCGAAAGGTGTAGAGATCAGGGATCAGAAGAACATCACTACTAAAATTGGCAGCTGTCGGATGATCAACCTCATTGTCTTTGGGACTCAATGTCAGCTCCAGATAGCTTCTGGGCATGGGCACACCATATACAGCTTTTTCCTAAAATCACAGCAGAATGATTATTATCTTTACAGATTAATAATATAGTAACAACAATAAACGTGGATTTATGGAATCAAAAAAACATTCTATTGATTAAGAAGGAAGTTATTTACATGAAAGAGGCGAGCTGGGACCGTCTTAGATCTGGACACGCCATGGAGATCCGTTGCTTCAAAGCGAACAAAGCCAATGTTCTCACGGGAAATTTGTTGCTTTATCTGTTCAACCTCAGAAATGAAGTTTTGAGCACCATGAGATTCTGCCTGGGAGCCATCTTTGTTATCTAGGGGGCGTATACAAATGGAGAGAAACAATAAAGGAAACTTCAAAAAATAATTAGATTTTATAAGGAATTCTAAATCGTAGTAGATAGTCCAAATTGCACATTAACCTGTCTGTGATGTCCAAGTGTCTACCCAGTGGGTTCTTTCACTGGTGGGTGACCTCAAACCAGACGGCCTGTTTGTATGACCATCAGTCCTAGATGACGCACCAGAATCCCAACCAGATGAACTATCTCTTGGTCTTGAGGCTCTTCTACTACTTGAAAGAATGGGTTTGAAGGTTGTGAAAGATTTAGATGGTACTTCATCTGGTCTGCAATCCACCCTCTGTCCAGGTGTGTGGCTGTGGGGACTAACTGTTTGGCCTGCATCCCTCTCTCTTGCACTCAGTAGGGAGCTCTCTCTTAACAGACTCTTTAGTTCCTCCATTGTTTGTTTAGAAACACCTCCTTCTGTGGGGGGCTGGTTACCCTGGTGGGCATTTTCACTCCAGTCATCGTTACTGGGATATCCCCGAAACTGGGATTCAGTGAAGACAGTGGGTCGGCAGTGTGGGCCAATAGAAATGACAGTAGGGTTGTCAGTGGAACTTGGAGCAGAAAAATTTGTCTGGACTATGGGCACAGGAGTTCCTCTTCTATCCCATTCTGAAGAGGCTACATGTTTACCACTTACTTTTACTCCCTTCTTTCTGCCATGGCTTATATTGCCTCCATCTACTTGGTCTGAGTCCATGCAGGCTGTCTCCTAAATAAATGCAAGTTCATTTTCATGATATATATATATATATAGTATAAAAAAATTCTTACCAATTATTTTACAAACTAATTCCATTGTGGATAAAATTCAAAATACAAATACAAATAGCACTAAATACAAAGAATTCTAACTGTACCTTTTCTCCAGATTTTTCCATCATATATTCAATTCCTTAATCCTACTGGTGTTAAAATGTCATAAGCTCCAGGTTAAAACAAGAGCTATGGCTGAGCACACCTTTTATAGAGCACTGATACAATGCTGACTGATTGGAACTTTCCCTCTGTGCTCCTCTCCATGTGTCCAGAGCAAAGTGGTATACACAACTACAAACCTATTCCTGAAATACACACTTTTCCTCCCATTGGCCAAACCCATGAGCTGTCTAGGCTGTTCAGTGACCTATTGTGCAGGTAGCGGTGAAAACAATGCAGTGCATCAGCTCTTTGCACAGGCCACTAAACATTATTTGTCAAACCTTCTAGAATCATGTATTTGCAAACAAAGAGATAGAAAATTACACAACCACTGTCTACTCAATAATGTAGATTTCAGATACACAATGTCATTCATTTAAATACATACTGGCATTACTGCATTGGATGTGCCTTGAAGTGTTTCATATAACTGAATTTGTGGCACAGGGACCCCTGTGTGCTAAATATTGTACAGTGTCAGTGCATTGCTTTGCCAAGTTTGTCATAAAACACTACATCAACTAAGGTATAGGGACACACCTTTTTTCAGGGTTTGGACTAGACCCCTTACTTCCGGTGAAGGGCTGTCTTAATTCTTCAGCATACCACAACATTGTGGACAACACCATGCTTCCAACTGTCTGTACATAGTTTGGGGAATTACCTTTTCCATACCATTATGACTGTACCCCAGAGCTGAAAGTAAGGTAAGACATGGTTGGATGAGTTTGGCATGAAAGAACTTGTCTGGCCTACACAAAGCCCTGACCTCAACCCCATACAATACGAACTGGAATGGAGATTGTGAGGCAGGCCTTCTCAACCAGCATCAGTGGCTGACCTCATAAATGCTCTGCAGAATGAATAGGCACAACTTCCCACAAAACACTCCAAATTCTTGTGAACAGTAGAAGCTGTTATAGCTGCAAAGGGGGGCAACTCCATATTAAAGTTTATGTATTTAAATGCAATGGCACTAAGGTCCCTGTTGTTTTCAGGCGTACCAATACTTTTGTCCATACAGTGATGTCGTGATAAGACTGTTGTGTTGATCCACGTGAACGGGTGATAAGAAATGGCAATTGATTGGGATCAAGGCACATGAAAAATCCATGCTGTTATTTACTACGTAGGCAAAGTACAGAAGCGATGTGACCTGATTTAGTGAAACGCTCCCTCCCCTACTTCCAGGGTGCGGCTGCTGCAGGCACGACTAGGCTAGCTGTAACTGGTTGGATCCGAGAGCGAGTCCCTCATTAGACACGACGCTCTCGCTGCGGCTGTATGGTGAAAACCCACTTCAAATATTTCACGGCTTTCTTGGGACCGGCTTTATGGTTAAGCTACAATCTTCAATGAGTAAGCATATTCCAGTAAGTAGAAGAAACACGTTTACGAATATGGTGCTTTTATACACGAAATGTTTCCTTATTTTTCTGTTTTTATTATAGTCGTTTGCCTGTTTTCAAAACGAGGTCATTGTGTTAGCTCCAAAGCTAACTAGCCCAGCTTCTTTGCGATAACGACCTGCACAAGCGTGCTTGCTGTCTGAAATGTTACTCTTTTTGCTTTTTAGGTATGCTTATCGTGTACATATTCATGACAGATTTGTTAGTTATTATAGCGGCAGCTTGATATGTTGGTTAGCTTCCAAGCTTTGTGCTTTAGCCTAGCATCCTAGCTAAGATTAGGGCAGATGTCAGTCGAGCCGGAGGATTAGTCTTGGGTGAAAATGTTGCTTGTACGCGGGAGCAAAACAGTAACTCGGAGGTTTTAAGTAGAAAGTGGGGCAGTCAAGTAAATGTTTAATCATGATTATCAATATTTTCGCATCACATATATTGGGCCTGACATTAGCTTTCTTGCCGCATTTATCAATCTGGGTTAGCTAGCTGGGTTAGCACTTACTCCCTCTATTTTCCTGTATCTGCTTCTTTGTGACGCCGCTTACCAGCCGGCTCTGCCTTTTGTGTAGTTTCTAGTTAGCTTGCTGGTCTCCAGCTAACTAGACCTATGATTCCTTAAATTAATTACAAAATTCTCTGCCTAGGTCATTATAGTCCTTCCTAAAGCGGATTTAACATCACACAGTAATCCGGATGAGATAATAAACTCAGGTTTTGACCAGGAAGATTTGTCTCTTGTCAAAAAACCCAAATTCACGAATTAGTTGAGTAAAATGGTTATATTTCCTGGAGCAAAACACAACCCGTTTCCTCTGCTATGAGTTGCGTCCACACAAGTCATTTTATGCTTACCCATTTTCACAACAGTATTGGCATTACTCGTAGATTAAATCACGTCTATGATGCTCTAGCTATGGCACCACTCTGCTTGTTTATCTGCTTGTTTTTCTGACTCTACTGTCTCTTTGCTTTGTGCCATTACAGCAGTTCTGTGGTGTATTGGGTCACACATTTATGGAGTTTCTGAAGGGCAGTGGAGACTACTGCCAGGCTCAGCACGGCGTATATGCAGACAAGTGAACGTCGAGCCTTGCTACCTCACTGGAAGAGAGACTTGTGTGAGTGGTTTAACGTTGGCGGGATCTGACACGGAAAGCAGGCGTCCACAGCAGCCAGGCCGGTCTGGATGGGGTAAAAAGTCTCCGGAAGTGCACTGCCCTCGTTGGCCCTCCGTCTCCTCACTCACCCGAGGACCAGCCTTTTTTAATTATTAATTGTTTTTGTTTTTTCTTTTTTACTCTCCTCAAATTTTCGTTTTTCTTATTTTTCATTCCTGACATTTGCTGTTTATACCATCCTTTGGGTGATCATTTTTTGACACTCTGTGGCAGATTTTCATTTTTGGGCTGGTGAAGGTTCCTCTCATTTTGGTCAAATTTGGTTTATTTTTCATTGTCAACAATGGCCCGTATGAATAGACCTGCCCCTGTGGAGATCACCTATAAAAACATGAGATTCCTCATCACTCACAACCCCACAAATGCCACTCTAAGTAAATTCATTGAGGTGAGCCTCTGTATATTGCAAAATGTTATCTACTCTTAAATGTTTGTTTTGACCAATTAGTTCTGATCAGAGTTGACTGTAAATGAGCACCCTGTAACTTCAGGTATTAGGGTATTGTGTTCCAAAAGTTCACTTGTCAGTATTGTAATTCATCTGTAACTTAACAAAACCCTTGTATGTAGTTCTTAGTAATGTTGACGAGAAACCCATTGTAATCTCTAAAATGAGGCCGTTGGATTTTCTCTGCTTTTGAAATGCTTTTTAATTTGAAAATCTCATCTTTACAACCATCTGAAAGACATTTGAAAGTGATTTAACCTGATTTATTGTTTTAACAGGAACTGAAGAAGTATGGTGTGACGACGGTTGTTAGAGTTTGTGAAGCCACGTATGATGCCAACCTGGTGGCCAAAGAGGGCATCCAGGTTCTGGTGAGTCCAGTCAAGTGTGTAATTTAAATGTATAAAAGGAAAATCATATAGTGTATTAATTTAAAAATTGTGAAATACATAAACCTGTTGTAGAAGAATACCAGCTAATTTTCTCATTATCTCTCAAATGCTGCAGGATTGGCCATTTGATGATGGAGCTCCTCCTTCTAACCAGATTGTTGATGACTGGTTAAATCTTGTGAGGATTAAGTTTAGGGAGGAGCCAGGCTGCTGCATTGCTGTCCACTGTGTGGCTGGCCTTGGAAGGTAGTGTTCTATGGAAATTGTAATGTTGGAGTGTAGCAGCTGACACTTGACTAATAATCTGTAACCTTCCATAGTATGATTTGATGGTTTCCTAAGGGACCAAAGACAGTTTTTAACATAAATAAACATGGATTCAGTTCTTTTGTATACTTGCCTACATTCCTTTGGTGGTGCCAAAAAATAAGTTTCCCTCAGGTTCCAAGCTAGCAAAAAACCTTCTGATGAAGGTGTGCAGAACCTTTGAAAAAAAACTAATATTTGACCTAGCGGTTAGGCAGTTCATCCAGAGATCATAAGGTTGTAGATTTGAATCCCTGGATTGCTGGTGACACCCCCCGCTTCAGGGTTAAATGCAGAGAAAGAAATGTACATTGTTTACACACTGTGCTGTTCACGCATGACTATTACATGGGTTTGGAATATAACATGCTGCGAGAAATTGCCATTTTTATGGCAAATTGAGTACTTTACCTGATGACCACAAAGTTGCAGGTTAAAACCCCACTCTCTACCACTGTGTCCTTGAGCAAGACATGTAACCCTTAGTTGCTCCTTGGGCTATCCCTGTAACTAATGTTTAAGTTGCTCTGGATAAGGGCATCTGCCAAATGCCCCTTTAGTTTGAATTAATTTACATTACTGAGACAACACTGATGGATGAAAACACAAAGAATGCAAAGCCCTGAAATCTGTTTATCAGTGAGTCAAAGAGATGCAGTATTTCTCAACAAAATACTATATCCTATATAACATGACATTTCATGCTGAGCCAGATTAAGCCTGCTCTTATACCATAAAGAATTCAGAGGGCAATTCTCAATTAACACAAATTAAGTCCAAGACTTAATACATTAAGTGCTAGTTTGAAGATAGAATGTCTCTTGAATTTTATATTGTCAGATTGTCAGTCCAAAGTAAATGGCAAACTATATCTGCAGATTTCTCAGAATGGTGTTTCCAGATAAAAAAAAACCCTACAAAACCTTTTGTATTCTAAAGTTATATTACCTACATAAGAGAGGGGTTGTGTGTTTTGCTTTTGCATTTGATAGTCCAACTGAGTACTTTTAGGGTATTGAACTAATATATTACAGGAATGCTGTTTGCCTTTCTGTGCGTGTAAGTTGAAGCAGTACAAGTTTGTATTTTTTTTCTTCACACACCAGTTAGTAAAGGATCTATATGAACTGTTTGTGTGCTTTGTTCCCATAGAGCTCCAGTCTTGGTTGCACTTGCTATGATAGAGTGTGGAATGAAGTATGAAGATGCTGTCCAGTTTATCCGACAGTAAGGTTTTTTTTTTTTTTGTCAGTACTGCCTTTTTAAATCATTTAAAACTGCTTTAAATCCTACGTTTAGTACAATTTTAAACAAAAGAATACTGTCATTTGATACTACCAGAAGCAAGAAATGCAATGGCACTGTTGTATTTAAAAAGTTTACGATTGATATCTGCTTTGAACTTCATCAGGAAACGCCGCGGGGCATTTAACAGCAAACAGCTCTTCTATTTGGAGAAGTATCGTCCAAAGATGCGTCTTCGCTCGAATGGTCATCGCAACAACTGCTGTATCCAGTAGAATTGCACAGTAACCTTGCTGGAGTAGCACTACCCAAATGTTTCTCTAATGTGGCTGGTTTGCTCTCTTAATTGGTGAACATGTGAAAATAAGGCTAAAGAAATTCTTATTCATGTGTGAGTATCCCCCTTTGTCTTGATTTTACATTGTGGCAAGTTTGCTTGTACTTGTTAAAATTTAAAGACAGATGCTAATATGTTGTCTCTTGTTTCTGCCATTGGCTTTTTATTTGGCAAGTTGTCACTGCTGTGCTCTCTGCCAAACAAGTGTTTTTTGGTTTTTTTTCGTTTGTTTTTTATTCATACAGCATCAAAATATGTAAGATTTATGATTATGATTTGTCTTTTTTGTGAGCTTAAGTCCATAATGAAGCCTGCCTTCCAATGGATCATATTTAATGCCTTATTAAAATGGAGCGAGGCCATTTCTTGGGATAAGTTTATGGCATTTGATGAAGTGAAACAGCTAGAGATGGGAAGGGCAGGCAACTCATGAACTAAAAATATCTAAATATATAGATTAATTGTTGGGGGAGAAGTGTATGTGGAAGGTGTGGGATCTAGTTTGTGTTGTTGTTTATCCAAACTTTGTTTACTAATTACTGCCATGTCAATAGTGTGATGTTTGTGTTTTGGCTTCAAACTGGACCTCTGCGATATTTTGTATGCCTTTTTATTTGATGTGTGTAACTTTAATACTTGGATACTTGATTTATGTATGGGATTTGAAATGTGTACTATTAGACTGGCTATTTATACTATCAGTGGGTATGTGTTTTAGTATAGTGAGAAGTTGTAACTGTTCACCGACTTGAGAGAGTACATTCAAGAAATAAAGAATACACTGAAAACACAAAGTTGTCTCTGCATATTGTATGTGAGGACAGCTTTGGTCTCAAATTATACTTTCATACAAAAACATGCAGAGCTTTATCAAAATCATTTATTTAACCGTTTCACAAATGTGTGCAACAGCAAACCTGTTTTAAAATAAATTAAAAAAAAGTTCTATCAATCTGCTTCTCTGAACATGAAGTACAGGCTTTAAGCCCCCCTCTTTGTAGTGGACCACACACATTGAAACTCCACAAGAGTAGAAAGTCCTTATCAGATGGGATAGCAATTAACATGTAGATTAAAAAAAACCATTAAATGCAATTTACACTTATTGTAATTTGTGGAGTTCAGTGTTCCAAATGTACATTAATTTCAACATTTTATTCCAGTTGGTTCATGGATGTGTGAAGGCAACTTAAAAAGGTACAGTATGAGGAATATGATTTATAACTCATTTTGAGGCCATGAAACAGTATATTTACATTTAGTTCTGTTTTTAAATTGTACAAATACTAATAGAACTATACATGAGTTACGTACAGAGGACAGCATCAGTTTTTATTTTGCTTTCTCTTTAAATTAGTGTAAATGGCATTTCAGTTGGCATAGCATTTGTGTAAGATTTCCTGTTACTGAGCCATTCGCAGTATTATGAGGGATCAAAAGCAATTGTCCTCCCTGTGTGTAAAACAGCCCCTTTATGTATATCGTAACGCATTTAGCCTTCGGTTTATCACTTAATAAAAATATTTCTAAGGCTCAGATTCTTACATGGTATACCTTACACCAGGACTGAGAGTACTCAGTGACAAAGAACTATCCAGTACACCACTGCCCATAACTTGAAAAATTGATCCCTCCGTTCGTCTGTGAACTTTTCATGACTACAGATTCTGGTCTCAATTTTGCAGCAAATGTATAATTGTGTTCTCTTAAAAGCTGTCTGGTCCCTTCATGTTGGACTCCATGCCGGGTGGTGGTCCAACAAGAGCCTGGAGAACACACTGAGATGGCTCACAGTATCCGTTGAGGCCAGGAGGCCCTGGGGGTCCTGGAACTCCTGGGATTCCATGTATACCACGAGCCCCTTTCATACCATCTCGACCATCACTGCCATAGGCTGGCCGCCCAGGATCACCTGAGAATGACAGGGTTATGACAGACAATCTTTTTTAGGCAGTATGTACTTTTGTCAGTGTATGCATGACACTGCTGTTCAAAGAAAAACAAGAAGTCAAGTTTAAATCTCACCTGGAAGTCCAGGAGGTCCAGGTATGCCTTTCGGCCCTTGTATTGTAGGCCCTCTGTCTCCCCTGTCTCCTGTGTCACCTTTGTTAGGACAGGATATCTGAATTACTAAAAGTTCAGTGAACTGAGTAAAGTTTTAGACCTGAAGTCATGGATCATGGTTTTGTCTCAGTTGAAGTAATTTAACTGGGTTGAAGTAATTCAAGCTAAAAACAATAGTGAAAAATACATAATCGACCAAATCATTTTAAGCACAAACCCAGAAGAAGCAAATCGACATCTGTTTTTTATTTCTATACCTTTAGGTCCTTTGTGTCCCAGAAGCCCAGGAGGTCCTTTAAGCCCTGGCAGCCCTCTTGCCCCAGGGTGTCCTTGGAAGCCACTTTCTCCAGCAGGCCCTGGAGGTCCAGGAGGGCCAGGAGCACCTGGCAGTCCAGTGGCACCAGATTCTGGTCTTCTCAGGCTGGCTGCAAGCTGAGCAAGCTGCTCTGTGATGGAATACAATCAAATGCTGCTGTAAAACCCTAAATAAATAATGACTGACACCATATTGGGACACACCTGTTTTTCAGAGTTTGGGTAGGCTTCTTACATCCAGTGAAGAGCAATCAAAAAATATTAGACATTCAGCATATTAAGACATTTTGGACAATGACATGCTTCCCACTTTGTGGACAGACTTTGGTGAAAAGCCTTTTCTATTCCAGTGTGGTTGTGCCCCGGTGCCCATAGCAAAATCCAGGACATGGTTGAATGAGTTCAGTGTGGAAGAACTTGACTGGCCCGCACAGAGCCCTATCAAGCACCTTTGGAATGAACTGGAGCAGAGATTGTGAGCCAGACCTTTTCGTCCAACATCAGTGCCTGGCCTTATTAACTCTCTACAGAATGTATGGGGACAAATTCCCATAGAAACACTCCAATCTTGTGGAAAGCCTTCCAAGAAGAGTGGAAGCTGTTATAATTGCAATGGGGGGCAGGATAAGCTCAATACTTACGTCCATGTATTTGAATGCACTGTCATTAAAGTCCCTGTTGGTGTAATTGTCAGATGCCCCAGTACTTTTATCCACATAGTGTATGTTACCCCATCCCTCAGCCATTCTTCTCTAAGCACGACCTGACCGTACTTTGCTCCTGCAGTATTTACTATATTACTTCATATGTTACTCACCTTGCATAACCCTCATGCAGACCTGCTTTATGTGTGCATCTGTTGGTCCTCGACCCTGGAAGAGAGTGATACAAATCCTTTAATTTCATTGCAGACTACAGAAACAAATTCCACCATTTTATCAATTTCTGCCTGTGGAGCAACACACTGCAACAGGGCTTTAGAGTGACCCAAATCTGAGAGTGCACAGGGGATCACATGATCCACATGAGCAAAATTCTTGATGGAAGGCCAAGTAAAGAGCTTTTCAACAGAAGCCCCAAAACAGTTTCTATATTTTAAGTCAGCTATAATGTATAGATCAATTATATATGAATAAAGCAATTGTTGATGAAGTGGTTCACATTTTTGCTCTCAACACACCTGAACAAACAAATCAGAAATACTGAGTTGATGCTCCAGGAGAGTTAAGTCAGAGTAGAAATGTGGATGAGTTAAAACATGGGTCTCAAATGAGCCCAGGGACCCCGATCCACAGCACAGTTTCAAATATTCCTTGCCATGCCCAACATTTAATCCAACTCTTAATCAATAGACTAGATCAGATACGATGGGGTAGGTCTTGAAATCGATCGAGAAAACAAACTGACCGGTCGTCCCTGTGCTCCAGGTAATCCAAGTGCTCCGCGGTCTCCCTGCATGCCTCTTGGCCCCATTGCACCTGCTGGGCCCTCAAGCCCCTGCTGCCCACGTGCCCCCTCTGGCCCTTTGTTTCCTGCATCACCTGGTTTTCCTGTCTGGACCACAGCACGTCCACACATGTGAAAATATATATTATCATTTTAATCGTAATCTAATATTCCCAAACACAGAAATGGGGTGCAAAAAATTTTCAGGTATGAATATGAATAATTTATGCATGGCACCACTCTAATGAGAGACCAAAATCAATTTTTGCTTCTGTTACAACCCAACTTCCTAAGATGCTTTGTATCTAAAAGTACAGATGCATGTAAAGGTGACTGGAGAAAGTGTTTACACAGTACTGAAATATAGATGCTGAGTACAGTACAACATTTATATTATTGATTATAATAAATTCTAACATTAAAAATTACCATTGAATTGCCACCTTCAGATAGACACAATTTTGCAGACTTATTTGGCCTCTTTGACATCATCTGTAACTAAAGCAAAGAGGCACAAGGCCACACTTACCGATCCTTTCTCACCTGATTCTCCCTCCTCACCCTGTAGGAAAGTGTGAGCTCATTAAAGGTCATTATCATTAATGGTTCATTTAAGTTGGTTGTTTAAGTTGTGATAATACATACTACGTCTCCTTTCTCTCCTGGGATACCTTCTTCACCAGGTGCTCCCTAAAAGTATATACACAAAGAAAGATAAGATGAAATGTCATTTATTATGCAACATCATTGTAAATGTAGGGACTAAGCTGCAAAATTCTTCGAAAATGTAGGCTTACTTGCTCGCCTTTTGGTCCTGTGAGACCAACTGCGCCCTGGAAAGTTGTAAAAAAAAAAGCAGTAAGTTAACAATTGTAAGGCTCCTGATTTTTAATAAAACAACTCATTTGCTTTCACCAGTCTATTTCCAAGACAACAGAAAGAAAAAAAATTGCTCTTTGCTATCCTATAGAACAAGCTACTTCCATGTATCTTGTCACTGAAATAACTGCGTGCAGTGTTTTGTGGTCGACCCTGAAATTTGATCACTGTAAACTACAATATATACAGTAATCCCACGCTATTCGTGGGGGTTGTATTCCAAGAGCACCCGCGTATAATGAAAAAATGCGTTGTGTTTTGGTTAAAAAAAAGCCTAACAATGCCCCATATACCCCAAATATGCTCCCAAAACATTTTAATTTAATTTTAAACTCAATTTAATACATGACCCTTAATGAAAATATTAAGGTAAGACCATACAGACTGTACTGTAATTCATGCACAGGCATCTTTTGTATAAACAGGTGAATACAGTGATAATTTTGTTTAATATTTAGTAATAAAAATGTAGGGGTAAATAATTTACTGTTCATCAGCGGCGCGTCTTATTGTAGAGATGCAGACATTGGACGGCGACCGAGATCAAAATCCTCTTTTAATTTAATTAATTTACAGGACAGTAATAAAACTACTGGGGTTTAAAAAACAAAAATCAAGAGAAACACTCAAGATGAGTCGGGGGGGGACTGCCAATCTGTGCTTCTGGAAAAGAACGGCTGCCTGATGCATGGCGGCCGTCGGCCTGTCTTTCTCAACCAAGACGCAGACATGATATACAATAAGTAGTTTTAAATTAAAAATATGGAATTCTCTGAAACACACTAAAGTAGAAATGCAAAAAAATAGATGAATGAAAAACTAAAAAAGAGCACAACCTGAATGGAGTGGTCCGGAAGGCATCAGCATGTGGCCGCTCCACCCCCTACATTGATTTATATTAAGCTGAAGTTATATTTGGATTCATATTTATTAGGCATGCACTGAATAAATTTTTTTTAACGCGACTGAAGCAGTGATGACGCAATCAAAACTGCAACCTGCACATGCCAGATTAGTGGAGAATATTTTCAGGTTCCACGTTGTTGTGGAGATTTCCGCGTAACGATCCTGATCCGCATAAAACTGGGGGATTACTGTATTAGAATAGTGATTCTCAAATTCTGTCTTGCTGCACAATTAGGTTTCTCTGCTCTACCACCTTTTTGAATTGAATCACTTATGGTAAAACATAGAAAATGCTAAACAGTGTGCAAAAAACACCTGGCATGTAATCTACATTTTTAGAAAACATACATAGACTAACATTTTTCAAAGTTCTTTTATCAGTTTTGTACTAGCTATATGAAAATAGATGCAAAATGATGCTATATTGGTGCACTGTGCAGATGGGGCTGGATAAGGTTAAGAGTTTTTTGAGGCAGATGTAAAGAGCTGCATGTTTTGGAGGTGTATTTTGGTTACTCCTAGTTCATTCTATCATTGCTCCCAAATTCCATTTCTTACCCTGTCCCCCTTCTGACCAAGGAAACCAGGTGCTCCTGGAAGACCAGGTAGGCCGAGATTTCCTTTTGGCCCCTGTAAAATACATAAACACACACACACACACACACACACACACACACACTGATGTTTGTTAACTTAAAAAACACATTTACCTAAAAAAAAACATGAGAGACGGTACGAGGTGTGGAGGTGTTTGGGTGTGTGTGGATGTGGGTCCAGATTGCCTGATGCCATCGCCTCAGCTGGTTTGAGGAATTCCTGCAGAACAGAGGGTTCATTCAGACCCCCTTCCTACTCAGAATATCCCCTTACCAAAGAAAATACTCCTGAGCGCCTAGGCCTCAATAACAACAGTCTATTCATGCCCCTTTACCAGCAGATCACTGTAGAACAGCAGGCCGGCTCTTTATAAGAAGATTTTATTTCAATTTGGACCAGAAAGCAGATCTTCTGTGAAAGTCTGGACAAACACTACACGAGAATCTGAAAATAAGGACAAGACTAACATGCTGCTAATTGTTGTATTTGATGTTCAGTATTTTGACTGTAATAGTACAGTGTGCATGACTTCAGAAATTTCTGCTAACAGCAGAGACACAGCAAAGGAAATGAAATATCACACTGTACACATTTTTGCACATCTAATGTATGCACTGACGAAGAATAACATATTTACATGTTTATATAAATTTACTTGCTTTAAATAGCATGTAAAAGTACATGAAAGTAAATAGTCCTCAACTTGATACTCTCACAGAAACATTTTCACTTTCACAATTGTGAAGATCCTATAAAATCCATTTTCATGCATCCGTGTTGATTTACAGAGTGGTCATGATGGAAGTGACCTGTTTCTATCAATAGTTAACCTCCAGTCAAACTTTGTCTTTGTAAATTCTTCTTAATCTTCTTCTTGTCTTCTTTTTCTTCTTGACCATCTTCTTTGGATTCAGTTCAATTTAATTCATGCAGAGCATTTAACAATGCAATAAAATGCACATTGTCAAAAAGCAGCTTTACAGTAATTCAGGTCCAAACCCCTAATGAATGAAAGCAGCATGAAAACTCATTATGAGCAGATGGAAGAAACAAGAACTGACACTCAAAAGTGGAACCTGTCCTACTGGCTACTGGCAGCTGAACAGTAATGGCAGCATGTACTGACCAAAATCTTTTTGGGTTACACAGACTTTAGTATATTTTCACAGTAGGGGACTGGGAGTTTTCAGTGAACTATTCAATTCATTATTTTGGGCTTTTGATGTATTTTGGTTGTTCATTATCTCATCTTTTTTCTGTTTCACCCTTTCATCCTGTTTCTTTGTAAGACCCATCACTACCCTGCAGCTGGAAATTATTTTAGTGCCTCAAGACATTTGTGCCATCATGATATTTCAGAATACTTGATTAGTTTATCAGGGTTGCATGGTACTCACCCTTGGACCTGGCTGCCCTGAAGGTCCATCTGGACCTCTCTCTCCTCTCTCACCCTACAGACAGAGAAAGAAGAGAGAGAGAAAGAAAGAGCACAAAGAAAGAGCACAGGCAGCACATTATTTAAGTGGTTCTCCTATGTCCATTGTTTACAGTAATGTGTACATTAAAGCATACTCACTGGTCCACCTCTTGGTCCTACTTGTCCCACCTCGCCCTGTTCACCACGTTCACCCTACAAGTAATCAAACAATAAGGATTCAGTCAGTTTGCAGATGGGGAAACATTCACCACTGAATCCATTATCAGTCTGTTTTTCACTTTTTTTAGCAGATCAATACATCATTCTCTTTAACCATCCACAGGCATGCAAGGGATAATGGGACTGGTAGCACTCACAATTTTCCCATTGTTTCCTATTGGTCCTGCCACACCTGGATCACCAGATATTCCCTACAACAGACAAGACAGACAGACATAATTCTATTAAGGGTAAACAGAGTACATCCTCCTATACACACGTAGTAGCATATCATTATGTATTGATATAAGTATAGGAACATGAACATGTTTAGCCTGGCTAGGCCTTGGCACCAAACCACTGATCTTTGTACACAGTACACTCTCAGAATCAAAGTGCATATTTTGTTCAGATATTTGTTTTAAGATGGCAGATAAAATCTAATCACACTTGATTACGTACCTTGGGTCCACTTTCACCCTTTGCCCCTGGCATGCCTGGCAAACCCTGCAGAAAATAAGGACATTGACCACCACAGATTAATGTCATTGTATTCTTTTGAAAACAAAAAACATGCATCAGTTTTTTTGTCAATGTGTGGTTGAAAATGTATTGTGTTTCAAGAAGTCATACTTACTGGAAGGCCTTGAAGGCCACCATCACCAGGAGAGCCCACTTTTCCAGTGATACCCTAAAGAGCAACAGCAACAGATGTGGGGAGCAAGCATAGCAGAAACATAGCTGGGAAATGCTTTTGTTAGTGTTTTTGTTTCTAGTCATAAATCCACATTAGTGTAATCCCTTTACCTTAACTCCTGGCATTCCTGGGATCCCATCACGGCCATCCACTCCTGGTAAACCCTTTAGGACGAAACAATAAATGACCACGACATTTGCTTCTATTTCAGTGTATAGATGTAAATCTATTTTACCTTAGATGCTATGAACTGGCACTTACAGATTCTCCTTTTGCTCCCAGTAAACCTGCAATGCCTTGAAGCCCCCGAGGTCCCTTAATAAATAAGATATTTAAATTAGCCTAGCTCTCTCACTTTTAAGTTTTATAAAAAGGTGAAAGGAGATGACGAAGTGGAAAAAACAGTGGTCTTGTAGCTCTGATGTATTTTACTAATAAAGAATCATTTCTTATCACACTCCGTAAACATACAGTTAAACAAAAACACTACGCATGATGAATGTGTGCATCAGAGTGTAGAGACATAAACTGCATGTTCTCAAATAGTTATGATCTCTGAAAAACACATTCCCATTATGTTTTAACTCATCAACTGATTTTTCTATAAGATACTGTAAAATTCCACATGCTGTTTCACTTTTGTTTTGGATTTTCTCACTTGAGCTCCTTTTGGTCCAGCTTCCCCCACTTTTCCTCTTTGGCCTCGATCACCCTTCCAAAGACAATTGATGCTTAATAATTAGACAATTTATTCCATTGTGTTAGCACAAATATTACAAATATATGCTATAGCCCATAAGCCTAATGTTCATCTAACATAGAGGAAGGACACTCAACCCCATGCTAAATACTTTAATAAGAATACGTTTATCTAATATTAAGGTTCATATTTTAAATGTGTTTGCATTTTATTTTTTCTTCCTGAGATCCACTTTGACTGTTTTTCAGTCTGCTGGTTTTTTAAAAAAAAAAAACCAAGGTGTTACTGTGCCTATCGTATATATAAGTGATTACTATTGCTCTGTATTATGTATAATTCAAAAATCAGACTGAATCACTCTTTATACACTCTTTTTAGTACAGAAACAGCAGCGTATTCTCCATAGATGGAAAGTATGAACTGGAGGGTGAATGGCACATTTAGAAACAATAGCAATGTCTATATACTTTATAAAACTGTTTATTTAATAAAAAAATTAAATAATTCGTTATTTCAAGATATGGATCCAGCAAAATTTGCTGATAGTTATACTATAATGACAACTTATAGCAAATAACAGATTACCTGAAGTATGTATTTGGCAAAACACCCATGCTTTTAGGGTTGACACCTCATGTGTTTACGGTCAAATAAAATGCAGAAATCAAAACGCTGAGATGATCAGTTTGAGAGGTTATTAGAATTTTAGAATCACAAAAACAGCAGCCACTGGCAGAGCCATTCAGTTTACTATGACAGACCAACAAAAAAATGTGATTTTAACACTTACAGCTGCGCCTTGAATTCCTTGAGAACCTACATTTCCTTCTGCACCACGTGGACCCTGTTTGGAAAAGTTTGCAGCCATTTATCTCAAGTTAAAGTATCACTTTATGTATTTATTATTATCTTGACCTTTTATCCTTACCCTGTCACCTTTAGAACCCATGATGCCAGTTATACCTCTCAATCCTTGTTGACCCTAAAATTACAACACATACTTTTACTTTGGTTAAATAATATATTACTAGCAAGATGAACGGTGTGGTTGGATTTGAAAAAGTTGCCAAACAGATTCTTCTGCTGGACACAGAATTCTCTATGCATCACAGTATACAGCATAGTACATCGTCATTACATCCATATGTGGTTTTTGCACCAAAGCCATGAAAGAACACATTGCTGTGGGGATTCACTTACATTTAGCCATGAGTATAGCCACCTGTAAGGACCTCACTTTGTGCATGGAGTAATGCAAAAGGCCTTCTCTGAACTGTTACCACAAAAAATATCTTTGCAGCATCTAGGTGACATATCTCAAAACAGGAAGCATCCTCAGATCCATCAGTCAGATCGATGATAATGGTGTGATTTGTTTCTCAGATATTGCATTTCCACTTCTACAAAATTCAAAGATGGCGTATTTTACACCACTCCAGCCAGTGCCTGCCATTGTGCATGGTTTTACACGTGTGCAGTTACTCAGTCAAACAAACCTAATCCATGAACCTCACAATGAAAAGTCTCTGTGCTAACACTGATCCACAGTCAGCTTGAAAATCAGTACTGAGTGCTGCAAATTTGTCGCATCCAAAAAAGGAAGAATTTCATTCTGACCAAGCGTGAACACACCCGATTCTACCTGTTCTCGGTTTTCAAACGATTGATTAGGTGTCTTCTTGCTTTGCTGGAGCAAAAACCTGCAGCCACATCAGCCCTTTGTGGATAAAATTACGCATCCTTGGTCTGTGCAGATTAGATGGCTGTTTCCTTGATTTTATGTTTGCACTGTATTACTATATAATAGCCAAAATAATAATTACAAGTGTCCACACAGTTTTTGGCTATATAGTGTATATCAGTAAACTTAGAAACAAATATTGCTGCCAGTATAGATTTTTTCTTGTATTTTTTTTTGTACAAACAACAGCCATTTTTACACTGGACCAATAGAAATAGTCCAAAATTACATTTTACATTAACATTTTAAGTTGCAATGTATTTTCCTTCCTTCATTTTGGAAATACAAGCCTTTGGTTCTGACACTGATGATATACATGACAGTACACGATACCAGTGGTCCTTGTGCTCCAGGTTCTCCTTGGACTCCCTGGTCTCCTTCTTCACCCTAAAAATGCATACCACACATCAGAAACATTCTGATAGCCATAGTCTTATTATTTCTTACTATTCTCCTGTAATATAATGAATTATACTGCACAGACCTGGTTGAATATAAACGACTTGACTGAATACACACTGACTTAAATAATTGAGGAATATGGCAGCAATGTTTAAACCTCAGGATGCATTTTATGGTCACAATGATAATTCTCAAAAAACTGACGTTGCAGTCACCTTATGGCCTTGTCTTCCTGGTTCACCAGATTCACCTTTCACGCCTTTGTGACCCTGCATATAAAAAGATGACATAAGAACAAGGCCACCTGAAGGTCACTAAAGTATCACTGTCTGGATCTGTACTTAGTTCCACTCACCTTCATACCAGGTAGTCCGCTATAGCCTGAAAGTCCACTTGTGCAGGCATTTGGACACTGATAAAAGACCATGATCATGTCATTACAAAGCACTTTGGATGAACTCTAATTACATTAGTTTTGCTATAAGCTGCTTGTTGGGGGGGAAATGCAACCATTTAAAAAAAGATGCCATTCTTGTAGTGTTTTCATGTCAAAATCCCTTACATGAAAAGTGTAGTTTTTCCCCTAAGCTGTACTGTCTGTCCAACAAGCTAATTTCAATGTGAGCGAAAGCTAGGAATATAACTGCGATCTCTACTGGGTGAATAAAACAATAATCAAAGGTGATGTGCATTTCTTACCACTTCCTCACCGTTCCAAACCCCAGGGGGACCCTATAAAGCATTTTAAATATGAACAAATGTTATTATTTTAAAGAAAAAGGTTAAGGACTACATTTGTGTTGTCCATGACCTGGGTCAACAATGCTTTATGAAAAATGTAGGAAAACATATTGAGTAATACTTACTCTTGGTCCAGCTGGTCCTGGAAGACCTACAGTCCCTCTTGGTCCACGGCTCCCCTATTGCACATCACAAACACAATTTTAAAATCACTGTCAATTAAATTAGTTTAACAGGATAGTAGTCTACATACTGGAGGTCCCGCTTTGCCCATCTCTCCTGGCAATCCATCCTCTCCATCTGCACCCTTTAAAAGAATAAAATAAATTTAAAAATGAGATAAAACAGGCAAAAACTAAAATCTGATTTTTAAATACACTAGAGAATTGTTTTTAAATACTCAAGAGAATTATGGGCAACTAAAATCAGACTTATAAATATCTTTGTGACACATTTTATCAACCTGAACTGCTTTAGGTTGAACATTGTGGCCTCAGAGTTTTAATTTCAAAGTTTTGTGTATATAATCTGCTTAGTGGTTTTTCATATAAGTTTTATGCTTGTTTTATGTGTTTGTTTTCTTTTAGTTTGATTTCAGAACTTTTCAGAACTCTTCAGAGATACAAATTATTGGCTACAAGATACAAATTAACACTAGAGCACTATCATGGATTATTATTAAAGGCATAAACTACTGAGAAGAAAACAAACTCACAGCTTCTCCATCTTCTCCAACCCCCTGAAAATAAAGAAAAGAAATTTCATACAGTGCAATGAAAGCTGGCACCTATATGAATCAGATGTTATTGTATATAT
>JBBJLR010000040.1:14321178-14342976 GCA_037577145.1 Brachypetersius gabonensis | reverse complement strand
ATAGATATAATTATTGTATCTATTATAATAAATAAATAAATAGATAGATAGATAGATAGATAGATAAACAAATATATATATATAATGTAATTATGGTAATATTTACAATCTTTATTCACAGTTTATTATGCCCTGTAAAGTTCGTTGTTTTACATGATATTATTATTGTAGAGCACAATCAGTGCACCTCAGAGCTCTATGAGCCCTGTCTCCCCACAAAACAAAAATTACCTTTGGTGCAGCATCATTCAGGCTATCTGCACATTTTCAATGACTTTTAAGACCTTTTCAAGACCTCTAAGAAGAAAAATTAAGACTATAGTGGCAGCAAAAAAAACAGTTGCCAAGAATTTAGTTGCTTCCAACAAGGTACATACTTTTATTTATGTTTTATTTTGGGGCAACCGCCCAAACATAAAACATATTTTTCAACCAGCCACGGTACTTCTCATCCTCCAGCTATCTCTCACTGAATTTTCACTTGTTCATTCTACATTCACGGCTTTAAGGGAAACCAGTCTCCCTGCTACGCACCAGTTACACTCCAGTTACACACATACAACACCATTTCTTCTATTTCTATGGCGTGCATATAGGCTTATGGGGTACACACTGCCACCTGTGCTATAGGCAGTAATGTGAGCTGTTAAAATAAAAAAGGGAAAAAAATAGGCTAACCAGGAACAGATGACGTTCTGCCCTAGAAGTAATTTAATGCCACCCCTTTTAAAATTCCAGACTTGTCCGTACTTCTCAAGGATCCGGGGACCCTATCTTTTCAAGGCCTTAAAAAACATAAACATTTTTTAAGACTTTTAATACTTTTCAAGGATCCATGGGGACCCTGAATTAAGTTTCTTGTCATTCATTGCTCTATTGCACAGACCTAGCCATCTAAAACATCATGCAAAAAATGCCCTATTGAAGGGCACAGAAAATCAAGTTAAAGCTGTCTAAAAAATTGTCTATATTGTCTATATTTGTTTATAGTCCACAAGAATTTTTCATGGAATATAAAAAGGTTTATGTCCTGGTTTTATGTAAAAAAAAAAGTCCAGGAATAGCTTTCAATTTTAGCTGAAACATTTGCTGACAAATGTGATCAACTCTCTGCATTATCTATGACTTTGCAACAAAAAAGACAAAAAATGTGAAACCTTGTAAGATATTTAGATTTAAGATGTTCAGTATGGAGATGTGATAGAATCCAATGGTGAGTCCCTGAAAATATTGTGAGAGTTGATGAATCTGATAGCAAAAAATGCTGGAAGGACTAAGAAGAATGATAATGCAAACATGATAAAAAGTTATCTTACAGGAAATGCATGTTTCAGGACACTATATATAAATCCCCACTTGCAGGCCCGTTTTAGTACCAAGAACTTCGTACTAGAAACAGGGTAAAGCGACCCCACTGGTAACCCGGGGTCAGCAGTGATGCCTTTTTCAATAGTCCTGATTGTGGCTCATTTTAAGACACTTTAAAATAATGAATTTTTAAAAATGTGTATTATGATGCCTTCTGTATTGTGTTCAAAGGCTGCTTACTTACAGGTTTTCCTCTAGGTCCAGGAATGCCAGGTTCACCCTAACAATGTCCATCAAATACACATCATATCAAAATCAAATTGTGCAATGTTCATAAAACTATTACACAAACAATATCAATTAATAACCATTACAATCTTCCTACACACCTTACAATGGTAAAGTGTAATTAATAAATAAATACTGCTATGTATAATTGTTGCATATGGGAATGTGTGACTTTGATCAAAAACTTACTTTGGGTCCAACAGAACCGACTGGGCCAGGATTTCCAATAGGTCCAGGCAAACCCTGAGAAAATAAAACCAGCCTTTAAAGCTCCAGTATACAAATGTATGGTTTATAAAGCTGTATATAATTACATAAATATTTGTTAATAAAACGTGTTAGACTACTGAACCTATATGAATCAGAACAATTGGATTCAAGAAAGGAATGGCTTTCCCTGCTTATAGCTTATCTATCATAACCAAAGTGCCATAAAAGAGACATAAACTACCGGTAAGTGAGGAACTAGATGAAAATTGTTAACTGACTCATAGAACCTAAACTGTTAATGTGATACCAGTGGCTATATGTAATTTTAATCCAAATTAAATCCAAAAATAAAGTATTGAAATTGGAGATAAAATATTTGATAGTGTTTTAAGTAAATATTCATAGAAAGGTGATGCTCTATTCTGTGAATACTGAACAATGCACCAGTAAATTTTGTGGTTCCCCAGTAACAAGCTCCACCCCTTCTGCTCTTGTATATAAAGAAGAAAAAAAGCAACATGCTGCATTCAGTCACTGAACAACCAATACAGACCAGCAGGACAGGGTCAAAAATGAAGACTTCTTTAGATATGTAATTCTACATGTTTCACATTTTATTAATCACTAAACAGCAGTTACTGTTCTATTAAGAGAACACAGGGTTTTTTCTATTATAACCCATTTGTTAAGCTGCGTATGCCTGACACTTAAATCCAAGTCTTGTCTTGTAGTACTGAATGCCACAGCTCGGCTGGGCAGCATACAGGGGCCGTTTTGTCAGCATGAGGCACCAGCCCATCAGCACCAGTGCCAGTCAAGACCTTAGGCTTCCTCCACACACACAAAAAGGCCTCTGTCTGCTTGAAGTCTCTGTGGAGCACTCTCTCCGCTCTTTCCTCTCGCTGTCTAAGTGGCAAAATTGATGTACACCATGGTTTGCCTTCATTTTTTATTAGGAACACATTCTCATTTAAAGTATTTTCAACTATTTTACCCAATGCTAAAGGGACATAAAGAAGAAAAAATAAGACATACATCTGCTCCTGGTTTTCCTGGTAGTCCATTAGCCCCATTTTTCCCATCATCTCCATTTAGGCCCTATATTGTAAAAAAAAAATCAATACAGTCACAGACACCATGGTATTTAAAAGACAGCTTAAACCAACATATATTTTTAACATATAATTTTGTTACAGATTACTTACTGGAGGGCCATCTGGACCAGGGCCTGGACCCCTCTCTCCCTAGAATAAAATAAACCAAAATACCTTGACTGAGTTTAAACGAGTTTCTCATTTGCAGGTTTTCTTTTTTTCTGAGCATTCAATATAGTAATAATAATAAACACAAATATATTTAGGAAAATATGGCTTACATCAATGCCATCCACACCAGGAAAGCCAACAAGTCCTGGAGGGCCAGGTGGCCCTCTTGGACCAACTGGGCCTCTCTAAAACACATATACACACAGACACATATAAATAATTTAAGCCACCTGCAGTAAAAAAAAAAAATGTATCACAATATTCAAAAGGTTAGGAAGCTGAGCTTCCCAACAAAGGAGCCATTGACAAGTTCTACAAAGCTCACTTTTGAATCAGAAATAACAGGATATGAACACACCGTGTCTGTTTTACTAGAAATTAGTTCCATATGTACAAATATCAAGTAAAGCACCCAAAGGTATTACGTACATAAAATATGCAATTATAGGTATATTTATGTGAATGTATGCACATTTACATAAAATGTATTCACACTTCTGTATTATTCACATCAAGTAACAACAAGTACAGATTAAAATGCTTGCGCAACAACTTAAGGCACCTGAATAATAGTTTGCTTTATGGTGTGTATAAGTATGAAACCTTGCCTGTAACTCACCTGAGCGGAACAGATAAGGACTATTTGCAGGAAAACCACCAGCAGGGACGCCCGGAAAGTCCTGGCGTAAACCATGGTCTCTTCAACGTCTTGGAGAATGCAAAATCCCCTTTGTTAGCTGGGGTTCCCGGTTTTTCTGTCAATATTCCCCAACTGGACCGCCACGCCGTCTACTGAGATGCTCGATGTAACATTAAAAACTTATGTTTATTCATCATGACGCTGTCAACGCTGTAATGCGGTTGGTGGAGAGGTAAAAGGCTGCGGGAAAGTGGGCGTGGTCCACAGTCCTCTCCTACTACCTGTGGATGGACTATGGATAACGCCCACCTTCAGCAAACATTGACATTCTCCAATCGCATTACATACATTGTCAACGTTAAATCGGGCACCTCAGAAGACGGCGTAATATTAAAAAAATCATGGTTGTTCATGAAGACTCTGTAAACCTGCAATGGGGCTTGTGGAAAGGTAAAAGTTCTGTTGAAGGTGGGCGTGGTCCACAGTCCTCTCCTACTATTTGTGGATGGACTACTAACAAAAACTGTAATCATAGCTAATAAACATGCGCAGTACATCTAAAGGCTTTACTATGGAAAAACGACAATTTAACGTTCAATTTTACATTTACGTGAATTTTAAAATAGTTGTACATAAACAATATGTTTAATGTTTCTCCTGTACAGAAGGGGGCGCTGTTCTATATCTGTCTGTAAGCAGCGAGGGCGTCATTTTCAAAGATTTCTAACCGTCTGCCGTTGTCTTGGTGCTGGAGGAGGAAACGTCTTACCTACTTGGGTAAAATATGTATCTATTTATATGTACGTCTTGTATTCTTGTGTAGTTTTTAATGTAAAGAACCAAAGCTGGTTAGCACGAGCTGGTAGTAGTTTTTTCGCTTTCAAACTAAGTATAAGAAGAAACGTTTGTGTTTAGCTTAGCTGCTCAGTAACGTTCCATCAAGCGTTTCAGCTGCAAACTGGCAAACCTTTACTTGCTTAACATGTTGGCTAGGTGAACTGTATGTGCCTGTTGAGATGTTTAGTTTGTTGGTATCTCCTGTTCTTCCACTAGCGTCAGTGTTTTGGTTTTTAATCTTTTGATTAATAAAATACTAAAATGCTTTGTCTGTCGTCATGGTGAAGTCCATCATAAGATGACCCGTTTTAGTCCACAATGTGCGAAAATTGCATAGTTACAGGCGTAAGTGGACAGAACAAAAGAAGAAAGTAGAAGCAGCATAACTAATAGAATAAAAGCTGTACAACACATTATAATAGAAAAAGCACACTACAAAAATATGAATCTAATTATTCCCGTGTGTATATATTTACACATATACACACGTGTGTATAATTTATCGAAAGAAAAGCCAACAAAAGTGGTAACTATACCACAACAAAAAAAAGTCAATGTCTTAATGACCTGTCATGTGCCGTTGAGCATCAATCACAGCTTGACAACGAGGTCTCGTGCTGTTCACAAGACGACTTATTGGCTGCTGAGGCATGGCATCCCACTCTTCTTGGAGGGCAGCCTCAGGTCATTGAGGTTCTGGGGTACAGAGTTACGAGCCTCTACAAGGCGACTCAGCTGATCTCATTCAGGCCTGGAGAACGTACAGGCCACCCCATTCGAGGTACCCCAGTGTCCAGCTTCGCTAATGTTGTGACCTTGCAGCTCATCGTCCATGAAGATGAAATTACATTTACAGCATTTAGCAGAAAGCAGCATTTTATCCAAAGCGACTTCCATTCCCTAATTACAGGGGGGCAGTCTCCCTGGAGAAACTTGGGGTTAAGGGTCTTGCTCAGTAACCCAGTGATGGTGCTGATGGTAGGATTTGAACCCATGACCTTCTGATTCAGAGGCAAGTATCCTAGCCACTAGGCCACCACTAGCACTGAGGCTCACTGGTCCCTCGTCCAGTGTCAATGCTCTCTCGATGACGCCTGTGCTTGGTGGTGTGGTCAAAAGTATTAGAACACCCCAGTATTTCAAGATATTTTTTAAATTGAAATTCAAACTGTTCAAGTCCAGTGAATATCATGACTGTGCTGAAATATGGTAAGGTTACCCAGAAGTGAGAAATAATTTGATAGCTCCATGCAGTTCCTCTGGTATGTGCTTAGTTGGTCAGGTTCATCCTACAGCAAACTAGTGACCCAAAGCTATGCCAGAACTACCTTAGAAAAAAGAACAGGATTGTAAGCTGGAGTGGCCAGAAGCATCCAGACTTAAACCCCATCTAGCTGCTTTAGGATGAACTGGACAGAAGGGTGAAAGCAAAGCAACCTATAAGTGCTGCACACCTGTGGGAACTTGTGCAACATGTTGGAAAAAACTTTCTGCAGAATGAACAATGAGACACTGAACCATTTGAATTTCAATACAAACCCCCCAGAAAAATTAGTGTTCTAAAACTTTTGACCAGTAGTGTATCTATATGTATGTATGTATAGATATCTATTTGAATGCTGGGCAATGATAAACATTTTAATCACGATTAATTGCATGATCTTCTGCAATTTAATTGCATAGTAATTCGCAAAATTCAGTAATAATGCAAAAGTAATGTATTGTGCACTTTTATTTGAAAAGTACCGCTATATGAACAAAAGCACAGTAACATTTGGTTTGCAAACATTTTAAACAAATAAGGAGCTTTTTAACAGCGTTCCTTTTAACACAGTTACACTGCTGTAGTTCAAATATGTCTGTAAATCTCAACTTGAACATTAATGTAATCAAATATAAAAAATTTTAAAAAAGCTATTTGCCACTGCAGGGCATTCACGCTTTATCTAGTTTATAGAAAAACAAGTTACCCTCAGAGTCCAGAGCGTGGGTTACAGAACCATTATAACACCCACATATATACATACATACATACATGTATGAACACACGTGAGTATATTTACACGTACACATTAGAGTGTACACATTCCTCAGTTGCTTGGTAGCTGCAGACATTGACAAAAACAGTAATAATGCACCAGAAACATTGCACACAACATGGATGTTGGTATACAGGATCATTGCAGTCTGCTTGGTTAATCTTGGAAATATTTTTTTGCAGGTATATTTCATAGGTAACGGTGATGGAAAACCTTGATTTTTCAGAGGAAGAAATAGAGCAGCAGTTGGCTGCGCTCGGGTACACAAACATAACGAAACAAAGACTGCATGAATTTAAACGAGGTGGGCCATTCAGCCAGTAGTTTTAAGCATCTTTCTTCCCTAAATCTACTCCTATTATGTCTGTTAAAACCTCTCAAATTATTTATAGACCTTGACTTGCTGATTTCCCACGAGAAGTCAAAAAGCCAGTCTTCGGCTGACTGGACTTCTCCCACATCCCAAAGCAGTATGTGCAAGACTTCACCTGTGATCACTAAAGAGAAAGGTTTGTGGTTTCTTGGTTAAATTGGTGTTTTATTCCTCCCCTTGTGGTCAAATAATGTTACTGCTCATGTATTAATAGTAATTCAATGTTACTATGTACCTGAACCAGACATTATTCCACAGTTGTTATACTAGTGGGGTAATATGTGAATTAGTTAATGGTAATGTGTAATTGTGTGCATTGTGTATGTATACTGTATATATCAATTGTGTAATTTGTTTTAGTTTTGGTGCACAAGGCTGGATCCAATTTTAGCTACAGTTACTCTCACAGTGGTGCAGATGATCAGCAGAGACCGGTACGAACATAGCATCTTACTGCTACACTCTGCCACACATGCATAACGAACATAGCATCTTATTTGTACCGTAATGCTAGTAGTAATTCTGCTGGTACAGTACTCAGAATCTTACACACAGCAATGTCAGAGCTGATAAAAATATTATCTAAAAATGTTTTACATTTTAATCGTCTGTTGCACTGTGCATTTCAATCAGAATAAATCCAATTCTATGTTAATGTACACACACACATACGGTACTTAAAATGTTCATTCCTGAATGTAAATTTACACAACTGTGTTTTATATTGCCAAGGTTTTTACCTCAACTTTTCATGAAGACAGCCACAGCTATGATTTGAACAAGAGGCCCTATGATTCCTACATAAACCACTCAGTGGCTTCCAGATACATCAGACCATCTACAGCCCCTAACAGGCTTGAAATCGAGGAAGTCCCATGTGAAATATATTATTCAGTGCCAGACACCAGTCAAACTGTAAACCATAATAGAGACCTTCATAATAATGCAAAGCCAGCAATCAAGAGAAAGGTTCTTAGGTAAGATCTGTAAACTGAATTTTTATTTGAAAGAATCAATAATTGTAAGTGTGATATGAGTGTTAGAATTTGTGTTGTACATCCTGGAGGGCGGACACATTTTTATCTGTTTGAATGATACCTTAGGAGTGAAGTCTGTGGTTTCCTCAGATTTAGAAACATTTGGCTCAGTAATTTCGATCTTTTTTTTCTTTTTTTTACCATCAGGAAGCACAGGGGCCAGTCGCAAGTTTGTGATGAGTCTACATACAGTGAAGAATCTGGTAGGTGTGTTGGTATCTAGACAAAGATCTTGGAATGCCAGTGTCCAGCACAGTTTATGGGTTTCTTTTAAAAGACCCATATTAAACTGGGCAGGGAACAGAGGAGTAGAATGAAATGTTCTTGTGGAGAGAAATCACAAAATCACAAACTGTGTTTAACACTTGTCCTGTGGGATCGGAATTGATCTAGTCCTACTATAGATGATTATGCATGTCATGAACATGTCTTCCCACAATGTGGCACCCTAAGCCTTCTCAGCAGTGTGTTGGTATCAGTGGTAATCTTCTTACAGTAACTCCACCTCTCTCTTAGCCATCTGCTGAGGCTTGATGTAAAGAATAATTATCCCTTTGGTCTTGATCAAAGAAGAAACCGGTTATACTTCAACATGTATAAGGCATACAACAGCCACTGGGAGAATGCAAGCGAGGAGGACAAAGAATCTTCTTCTTCCTTCTGGACTGATCAGGAAAGTGAGGAAGAACAGAGAGAATGTTTTGTAAACGACAGCAGCAGGAATGAGAGGATTGAAAACGAGTCTGCAGTCGGCAAACAGGAAACCAAGGATGGGAAGGAGTGGTATTTGAAAGCGGATACCGTGAATGGTGGGAGTGGAGAAAAACTGGGAGAGTATGAATATAGCGAAAAAGAAGATAAGCATTGTTCCATGAAAGAGCATAAAAAGGATTGTACTGAAAAAAGACCACAAGAGAGAGAGGATTGCTTCTTGTGTGAAGATAGTGAGAGTGGTAGCACTGGAATAAACTCTGAAAAATTCAGTGAGGAGACTGAAGAGGAAAGAGAGTGTTTTGTTGTGGAAAACAGTACAGATAAAAGTAGTGATTCCCAATCTGGAAGTCTTGACTCAAGTAGTGAAGATAATGTTAAAGAAGGCTGTGAAGATGAGATTGAACCATCAGAGTATGAAGATGGATGGGAGAGTGAGGAAGAGGGAGATAAAAGCTTGGTTAAGGTACAGGGAACAGAGAATAAGCTTGAAAAATGCAGTAGGAAGAAAGAAGAGACAGAATCTGACATGGAGGTTGTGATGGATAAGGAAATAGTTTTGAATGAAGAACAAAAGAGCAAATTATGTACTGATGGTGAGGATGTGTCAGGTGAGGAAAAGAAAGAGGAGGAAGAACATGATGCAAACAAATATGATGAAGATAAAGGAACTGAGAAAAGTTTAGGAAGTTCTATGCACAAGGATGAACAGAAGGAGTACGTTGTAAGTAAACAGAGCATAGAGCCTGACAGTGATTTTCTGGAGAGTGACGAGGAAATTGAATATTTTGACAGCAAAGCTGACAATGATGGGATTAACTACATACTGGAAATGAAAGAACCAAAGAGAGAGAGAGAAGGGAATCCGTTTTTGGTGAATCAAGGTTGTATAGAAAAACTGGCGCTGAATGAGGATAGCATGGGTGAAGGATTGGAAAGGATGTCTGACAAGAAACTAATTGGCCCTGAATTTGAGAAAGGAATACACTTTCTGAATGAATATAATATTTCCAGCAGCATTGAGCAGAAAAGGCTTGTGGATAATAAATATGAGAAACAAAGCAAGATGCATTGCAATGAAGAGCAAGACCAAGACAACACAGCTTCTGGCATGACTGAACTACATGTGTACTCTGTCGATCAGGATGATAAAGGTGTGAATAGAGATACCACTGATGGAACAGAATGGACTGATTGGTCTGACATGAAACCAGTAGAAAAGAATTGCTTTTCTGCTCCTGAACAAATCTGCGAGTATAGTGTTGATCAGCATGAAAATGATCCAAGAAAGGAAGAAGGTGACCTGTATGGTGAAAAGGAATCATTTGAGGACTACCATGGTAGCATGGGTAGCCCTACCTTAAGTGTCTTAACCTCTGGCTATGGAACCTACAGGCCAGAGTCACCGAAAGATGACATGGAAGGCATGGACTACAAGGATGACTATACTCTGGCAGGGCTAGAGGAGGATGCTGAATATCCTAGTGCTGTTTACTTTGAGGATGACAGTAGCCAATCTATGTATCAGCACAGTGCTTTTTCGCAGTCATCTGAGCAACCAATTTCTTCATTATCCTTACAGGGAAGTGACTGCTGTCCTTTTAATCATTGTGATGCCAATGTAGCTGTACAACACAAGGTTAGCAGCATTCAAGAAATAACTCATGAGAACATGCATGAATCTCCCAGTGTATGCAAGGACCAGGCACTACACTTTGCTGCAAAAAGTGTTGGTTTTCCAGCTAGAGAACAGATCAGTGGCATTCATTCACACGTCTTAAAAGAAGTCAACCACAACGCGGCCAGTGGCAGAGACAGCTGTGAAGCAGACTCTATAAATGAGGACTATCACCAACCCTTCAACCTAAAATTCAGTAAAAGTGTGACAGTTGCACACAGAAATGAATATGCACTTTTGAGACAGGAGATGAGGAAGATGAAGAAAGCAAAGTCATCATTTTTTAAATGTGGTGGGTAATCAGTAGTTCACCAAAGAGGTTTGTTTTCTGACCTTGTTGAGCTTAACTGGCCATCAACTTTTTAATGAGTGACAAAAAACTTAAAGGACTGGATTCTGTGATTAGTTCAGGATTTATGAGCCCTTATGTTCTATCTATACATCTGTTGTAGTACTGTTTTTGTTTGTTTTTGGTAGATCAAATGAGCGAGCTAGAAGAACGTTTAGACCATCTTCGAGTATCTGCTCCTCATAGGACACGTGAACAGGACTCAGAGACTGAGGATACTGGAAGCTACAGCGACCGGCACAGCTCAGCAACAGAAGAGCTTCCCAGTGCCTTCGAGGCTTACATCAAAGGCATGGTCAGGACTGTTGTCAGTTATTACCTGATGATCATTTAGCTACTGTACGCTTGTGGTGTTAGATTACAAAAATGTACTGTGCTAAAAACACAGCCTATAGATAATTTGATGAAACCTGAGGTTTTATTTGACTAAGTTGTTAAACTTGTTAGAGATGTATGTTCTCAGTGTTTTTATTTTATCTTTCATAATTCAGACAAGATCCCACAGTGAGAGTGACATCCGACCTCGACCCAAATCTTGTAAGATGCTGTAATTTTTTGAAACAGGACTGTTCTTGCATGATTTATTTAATGTTGGCAGAAATGTTTTGAGGCACCCATTTCCCAGCAAAATAGACTTAGTACTTTAGAATTCGTAAGCGACTACATTGTGATTGTGAAGCAAAATATTCCAATAATGTACGCTGCTACTCACTTGTAACACTGATATCCCATAATTCTGTCTTCAGTTATCCGTCCAGTCATGGACCATCCACACACAAGAAACTTGAAAAAAACGGATCCTGTTGCAAAGTAAGACATTGGAGAAGCAACCTCTGTTTGCACCTTTTGGTTTTCTGAAATACATACTTAAACATGAAACTATTTGTAAATATTTAAGTGAAAATTTCCTTTTTTTTTAAAAATTATACAAGCAATGAATTTTAACTACATTCATGGTCATGGTACTAAAATGGTTTGTTTTTCTTTCTTGACAGGTATTTCCAGTACAAGCAAAGCTGGGAAATGTTTAAACCCCCTGGAGAAAAAAGCAGGAAAGAGCTACACTGGGCCATCAAGGTAAAATTTTCACATTTCAGGTTTAACACTAAAAAAAAAGTCACTTCTCTTCACATTATATATACTTGTGCTATTAATCTATATGTGTAGTATCACATGCCTAACACCAGGTTTTCTGTCTACAGGAACAACTTGCATATCAGCCTCCACCAGTAAGTAATCACATTATACTTCTGGGAATATTTTTTCCTCTTATGAGCTGCACTGTATGTGGATTTATGACACTGACATTCATATTTTTCTTACAGCAGAAGCCTCAGAGAATATATGTGCCCAACACTTATGTGGTGCCTACAGAAAAAAAACGGTCTGCCTTAAGATGGGAGATACGCCATGACTTGGCAAATGGCATTATTCCAACAAAAATCACCTACCCTTGATGTGACTGTTTATGGTGTGGTTGTCACTACTAGTTTTATTCATTAATGTAACTTTGTCTGGTGAACTGTTTTTAAATGAAGAGCTGATCACTGATTATGAAATAAACGTTTAATACAATGGGAGTTCATGGTAGGTCATTATAGGGGAGTTTGAAAGGGTACAGCGGTGTGAATCGAGAGTCGTGCCACAGCAACTTCTTTTCTAGAAACTTCACAGCTTCCAAAGTGAGGACCAGACTTTCGTGCTTCAGCATACTGTGAACGTTCAGCCCTGTAGGTGTAATGGAATTTTGGTGAAAAAAAAATTACATTCCTGATTATTGTTCCTGATTAACCACAGATCTGGATTAATTTCACCTTATAGCAAACTGCTGCAATTAACTTACCAATTGCTGGAATGATATTGATTGTCTTCAAGTCTTTTGTGGCCTGAAGAATGTTCTGTGGAAACTCCTCTCCTCTGACAGGGAAAAGGAAAGGGAGGAGGGGGGCATTTAGAAAGTCAAAAGGGAATAGCCCAGTTTCTTCCCAAAGTATGAAACTACTAATATACTCACACATCCACAATCAAGACTGAATCCCCCCACTGTCTGTGTTTGATCAGATCTTGTAGATAGAGGGGGTCTGGAGTTGGAATCTCCAAAGAGTCAACAATATGAAGATAATCCTGGGAGAAATATGGAACAGTCTGAACATAATCCAGGGATAAACAGTGTATCATAAAATGTATACTAATTAAATATTTAGTTCCATTCTTCAGCATACGCCATCACCAGGAACAATACTAAACACTTTTGACTTTAGTGTTCCATGTGTTTTTAATGGAGCACTATGAAGGTTCCTGGCAAGAAATAGGATTCTGAACCGTCACACAAACAAAAAAAACTGTCAACATACCTGAGCCAGTTTGGAAGTCAGTGCAACTTTCAGTCCTTGTACACGCACCTTCATAGGAAGCATGTAATAATAGCTGGTAGGCCCTCTTGGGCCATGTGCAACCCCACCTAAAACAGTAAGGAAAAAATTATTTCAGAGTTCTTGGACCAGATTACTGAAGCCACGTGTTACAGTATATTCTCACCTCCTCTCCAAATTGGTGAGCGAATGCTTCCATGACGAGCACGTCCGCTGCCCTTCTGTTTCCAAGGCTTCCTACCTCCTCCACTGACCTCTGCCCTGCTCTTGACTTTGGCATAGCTCTGTATTTTTATGAATACTAGTTATGACTGGATGCCAGCATGCCAATGATTTTTTTTAATACACGATAGATTTATAAGATTTCTTTTTGTATATTCTCTGCAAATATGCTTAACCGTATTGCAAGTAATCTTTGTAAATGTGTGTGCAATGACCTACAAGGCTACTTACAATTCTCTTGAAATTTCTTTGCCAGACCTCTACAGCATGTAGTATGTCCAACCTGGTTGAAACAGGGAAAATGGGGGGAAAAAATCATCTTCCTCTTGCAGTTTTACAGGAGGAGGAGGATGAATCAGTTCACAGATCAGTGCAAGCATAATGGCAGAGCATTACCTCACGGGCACTGAAAAGACATCAGGGTGCAGGTCAACAACGCCTAATGGTTCGCTCTCTTGACTTTCTAAAGACTGAAGCCATGTCTTAACGGGTGAAAGATGAGCTGGAATATCAGCCTCATACCTGTGCAGGACTGGCAGATCAGAGGCAGATGGACGGGCTCTCTCTAAAACACAATGTTAAATATGAACACATTTATACATCTATTCAATATTTATGTATTTACTCTAACAAGTGAATAGAAACACATTAAATGAGAAATTGTATTTTTAATTTTCCTCAATTACAAAATCAACATTAAAGATCAGTGAATCTCAAAAAGCATAGAAACACCACTGTGAGCAAGACGCAGTGGTATCAACCATGTTTTCATTCAAGCTGTTCCAGTCCTGAACTGCAATAAACCTCGTGAAAAGTACTGAATGTCCTGAATCACAAAGTGCTTCTTTACAACTAAAAGGCGATGGCTAATACTATACGGCCAAAAGTTTAGAGACGACCATTACTCCAACAGGGACTTTAATGGCATTGCATTGAAATACTTACGCTTTACTATGGAATTGGTCCCCCTTTACGGCTATGACAAACTTCCACACATCTTGGAAGCCTTTCTACAACATTTGAGTATCTTTGTGGGAATTTGTCCCCATTCATTCTGTCGAGTCTCTAAACTTACTGCGCTGAAACATCAAAACTGCACTTCACTAGAAGTAAGGGACGAACAGAATTCATACTTTTGTCCTTATAGTTTACATCGCACTAAAAGCGTGTAGTGGAAAAGGTACTGAACTTACTTTCTCTTGGGACTCCAATTAAACTTGGTGGAAGAATTAAATTCGATGGCAAGTTGCTTTCTCCAGAGATAGAGGAGAAGAGCTGGGGACAACAGAAGAAACATCAATGTGGCGACAGAGCTAGTGATTAGCAACATTGGCTAACGTAAGAAGGCTCTTTGCTAAAAATTGGCATTTTTTGTGCTTACTTACTCTTTTAGCGATGCCCCCGGTACATCTTAACGTGATTCGAAGCATGTTTGGTATTTAAAAAAACTCAAGAATAAACCAACACCCCAAGCATTTTACTGACGAGCGTCCGAGGAAAAGGTCGGACCGAGGTAAGACTCCGTCCGCTACATTTGACGTAAGCCCACACGTGGGCAGCTGTATTATACGCAACACGCAGCTCTAGCTCTAGAAGTGCAGTTTGTTGGTTTTCCAACTCAAACACCCACCAGTAATGAACACAGCAGGTGTTTTTAAAGGGGTGAATACACTAAACTATACTGGATACAGGCAGTCAAGAACTTACAGTACCCTGGTGGTGGTGGCGGCATAATGGTTAGGATACTTCTCTCTAGACCAAGAGATCATGGGTTCGAATCCTAACTTCACCATACAACCACTGGGTCTCTGAGCAAGACCCTTCACCCCAAGTTGCTCCAGGGAGACTGTCAGGGAATGAGAGTTGCTTTGGATAAAACATAAGCTGTGGAATTTGGGTTTCACTCAAAAAGTTAACATTGGCTGAATCCTAAATACAGTGTTATGTGGACACAATTATTGGAATTTTTCAGGGTTTAGGCGAGAAATATTAATTCTTCAGCATACCAAGACATTCTGGACAACACCATGCTTCCAACTGTGTATACACAATTTGGGGAAGGACCTTTTCTATTCCTTTTTGACTGTGCCCACGTGCCGAAAGCAAGGTCCATAAAGACATGGTTGGAGGAGTTCGGTGTGGAAGAACTTGACTGGCCCCCACAGAGCCCTGACCTCAACCCCATCCAACACCTTGGGGATGAACTGGAACAGACCTTTATACACTGCAGATATGTATGACTTTAAACAACAGTAAGCAGGTGACTAAAGTTAACAGAACACAATCTGGGTCTTCCATTCAGTCGGACAGTTAAAACAAAATGAAAAAATTATTGATCTTGACTGTCTGATAAAATATTTACCATGTCTTCACTAAAATTAACAAGGTTTTATATTTAATGATACGTAAGTCATAAGCTGAGATACAGGCAAGGCTTACTGCAAAAGTAAACTTTGTAGTAAAAAGCTGTTGAACAATTTGCACAAGTGATTTCCTTTATTTGGAAATGTTAAAAACATTACAGCTGCATGAGATTATGCCCTTCTATTTCTCAATGAAAGGTCTCTAAGAAAAGGCACAGTTGTGTAACTCTTCTTAAAAAGTGATTTCTATGATTGCATAGTGATCAGAATTCAAGCATACCCAAGACGAGTCATCATAAATTAGCAAATGAAACAAGAACAATATATAATATGGCTGGAAATGAATTACCATTAAAACAGAAAAAATGTCTTGTTTGGAACATGAACTGGGACTTTAGGTCTGACAGGAGAATTTAAATTTGCATCTGACACAGAAACCATGAGCTGAGAGAACTGGGTTATGTCTGAGTTGTTTGTTATGAGCTAGTACATTTCATCAAATCTATTTTTATATTTTTAAAAAATCAATCCTAAATCTGATCAAACACCTTTTGTCCACTGTTTTTAATTTCATTATTTTGGCCACACAGTTCAGAGCTCCTTCCTAAAAAGCAAATACTAATGGCATTTTTTTTTTTTTTTACAATGGCAATGAGCACAAAATAATCAAAACAAAATTTCAAGTATTATCTTAAGAATCCCAATAAGAATTGTCCAGAGGATCGACTCCTCCTCCTCCGTCTCATCTTCACTGTCTTGCTGTGGGTACTTGGGTCCATGGCTCGCCTCTGAAGAATAAGAATCCTTTTGAAACGGATCGTCTGTTAAAGCGGCCTGATCATAATACACCTTCATCTCAAACTCGCTCTCTATGTGAGAGGGATGTCCATAGATCCCAATGCCCACAGGTCTTAAAAAGTCCCCTGGAACCACCACCACATCGTAGCCACAGGTGGCCGACTGAAGCTTGTAGGTGTCAAAGTCTGGTCGGAGTGTCTTATCAGACACATAGAGGTCAGCGTCACCTTTAAGGCTTTGCATGTGCAGGATGATGCGTCCATCATGGTTGAGACGCAGGTAGCTGTAGTTTCCTGCCCCGATGTGGCCTTGGACAACGTGCAGCAGGACCCACTCTTCAGGCACAGAGACCTCTTCAGAAATCTGGAAGAGCCCTCTGACCTGGGAGAGGAGGACGAGCAATAACAGGACACAAAAGCACGGCATCATTGCTGTCACCGACCAAACACACCTGTGTTTTGCCTGTGATAAGAGAATTATTAGAGAAAATGTGTTTTAGCACACAGCACAGCCATTGCCCTTATATTAAATGTTATCTCCTCTATAACATTTAATATTCACTGGGTGACATAACCTGTGTCTTTGTGTCTCAAATCTTCAAACTATGCAGTCGTAGCATAATCAATTTACTCCAAAATCAATACAATTTTGATAATGAACAGCTTTCACAGAAAATGGGCCATAACTGAACAGTGCATGAAATCTTGCAGTATAGTTTGGCGGCTGGGTTTATAATTGATGACACAAAAATATCTCAGCAAAGAAGTGGTTTAGGAATGTCTTTAGACGTTTGAAGATTACCTAAGAAACTGAAAAGTTGACATAAATGTGAAGTGTGCTTCTAAAACTTGCTGAAAACAAACAACCTATTCATTAGTTTCTTCAAGTAACTCCCTCATAGTCTGCAAAACACGAACTAGGGGACACAGTTTTTAGAAATATCCCCATGTAAGGCAGTAACGTTAAAACAGGTTACACGAAATAGAGCTATAATTAGCGGGGTTAGCTAACTAGCCTAGACCTGTCCAAAACTGGCCTGAAAACAGGCTGGTGAAGTGTTACGGTTACGATATAATATAACTTCCAGTTATGAGATCTGCGTTGTGGTCCTGCAATATTTACTTACCGACGCATAATGAAAATGAACCGACTTTGTTAAACACAGTATGACAAATAGCAGGAGCTGGCGTGAAGTTCAGGGTCTCCTTCTCGTGTTTGCAAAACCCCGAGTCGTGTGGCGCCACCTGCTGGAATCAGAGAGACAATCCTCCAACGGAACACACTGCTGCCGGCCCACAACGGCGCAGTGACTGCTTTATTTTGCACTGTATGGACAAAAGTATTGGAGAACACTTGTATCTTCTTTTACTTGCAGTTAACACACTTTTCACTTTCACTTTCACCTAACTTATTGTGCCTCGTCCTAACTCTGTATTAAGATTAAGTTTCAAGGCATAGAACAGATACAATATATGGACAAACGTATTGGGACAGACCTGTCTTTCAGGGTTTGGGTCATAAAGCATACATAAAACAAGCTCCATGAAAACATGGTAGGGTGAGTTAGGTGAGGTGCGGAAGACCTTGACTGGCCCGCACAGACCCCAGACCACAACCCGATCCCACACGTTTGTTTTATCCGAAAATGCACATTGTTGCATTAGAAATATTGTAGACACGAGAATTTTTTAGGTAAATACTAGAAATTCGTGTGTGAAAAAGAGACAAAGCGGCCCCTTATTAAATGATTACATCATCGAAAAAGAAAGGGGGGTTCTTCTGCAGTTCTCTCTGTGTCCAGCGGGGGCGGTGGAGGACTCTGACTGCTAGTTATAAGCTCTCAGATCCGCTCTGCTCTCGCCGGGTGTGGTGGCGCGCGCCTGTAATCCAAGATACTGGGAGGCTGAGGCTGGCGGACCGTTTGAGCTCAGGGGTCCTGGGCTGCAGTGGACTATGCCGATCGGGTGTCCGCACTAAGTTCGGTATCGATATGGTGCTCCTGAGGGAGCTCGGGACCACCAGGTCGCCTAAGGAGGGGTGCACCGGCCCAGGTCGGAAACGGAGCAGGTCAAAGCCCCCGTGCCGATCAGTAGTGGGATCGCGCCTGTGAATAGACACTGCAGTGCAGCCTGAGCAATACAGCGGGACACAGTCTTTTACATTCATACGGATCTAACTTCCTACACTTTATTCACCCAGAAAATGAGTGACAGTTTAAAAGAAAGCCTTACAATAGATATTTCATGTCACAAACCTTCACGCAACATAGTCTACTCATAGACGTTTCTGCTGCTATTTTCTGACAGCGGTGATGTAAAGGTCCGTCCTTTTTATTTTCTTGCCTTAAGAAACGTTTAAAAACAAAAAAGCTCAGTTTTCTTTCGATCCCCGTCACTGTTAAGAGATTCATCTAGCCTGTACTATACTGCCCCACCGTGAACAACAAAACAAACTACACTTTAAATTTCAGTAGTTCAGTATCTCAGCCAGAGCACGTCGCTGTTAGAGAGACTAGCAGTTAGGCATTAAATGAAAATGTACCCTCCCCTTGAACCTTTTTATAGAGTAGTTAAGGATTACGTGTAAAAATTGTTGAATAAACGAATTCTTATATCTTTCAGAATCCTAGAAAATCTAAAAGGTGCTGTAAGGTTCATAAATAAGAACTTTATTAATCCCGAGGAAAATTATTGTGTCATTAGTATGCTCCGTGAAACAAGAAAGAATAAAAGATAATAGTTACGGCATTTGGCAAACGCTCTGATCCATTTGGCAGACGCTCGAACTACTGGAATTTAAACTGTAGTTTGTCTTGTTGAATACCTCTTGTTTTTAAGAGGTTTCTTAGGGCAGGGAAATCATAAGGACCGATGTTTACATGCTACAGAAAATAGCAGCAGAAACGTTTATTTGTCCTGATTATGTATAGACCATGTGAGAGCAGATTGTATAATGGTTTGTGACATGAAAGATCTACTGTAAGGTTTGGTGTTAAACTGTCAATGATTTTCTGGGTGTATGGAAGCGTTCAAGTCAGATCCGTATGATTGTAAAAGAGTGAGTCCCGTCGTATTTTTCAGGCTACACTGCAATGTCTATTCACAGGCGCGACCCCACTATTAGGCGACCTGGTGAGGCCGAGCGCCCTACAGGTGCGTGCCACCACACCCTGCGAGAGCAGAGCGGATCGGAGAGCTTTTATCCATCAGACTGAGACCCCCGCCCCCGCCTGCTGCACACAGGAGGAACTACACACTACCCAACAGTCCTTGAAAACGCTCCATGTATTTCTCTACATGGCATGTAGGTGTAAACTGTGTCTTAAAACGGAACTTTTTAAAAACACAATGCCCCGGACACCAGTTAAAGTTTCTTAAGCATTCCCTAGGCAAAATTATTTTTGAAATAATGCCTCAAACACCTGATATAGCTTCACCAAGCATTCTGTGTATAACAGTGCTTAAAACAATGTGACACCAGGAAAAGTTTTCTTAAGCATTCTGTGGCTATAGACTCCTTCATCTCTTTGCCATCAGGCTGTAAAACACCTCTCTCTGCCGCACACCCACACACTAATCTGCACAATAACCTGCTGCTACTCAGATGCACCATTTCCTATTGCATGTTAAATCATTATTATGTGAAATATTTGTATTATGTGCAAAAGTCTTGTCCCTTGCAACATCACTACTTAAGTCACTTGTCACTATTTATGCAATTATCTTATCATGTGCAACTTGACTGCTGGACACAGTCTAAACCACTATTTGCGTTACTGCCTCCACAAAACTTTAATTTATTTATCCACCTCTCCTACTGACAACAGTATTTTGTAAATATATCATTGTGTATTTAATAGGTTATTTTATTAAGAGGTTATTTTGACTTCATTTGTACATTGTATTGTTCTTGTCCTTTTGCATCTGTAGCATAAGCAGTTTCCTCCAGGACCAACACAGTTTTATGGTTTTGATTCTGAATGACTTACTATGAGGGAGTTTTTCACCCAATTAAACTCATCTGGTTCCTATCACCACCACTTTTAACAATTCTGACATGGTAGGTTTACACAACAAACCATTCTTAATGACTTTGTTTACATTGATAACTGAATTAATTTCATTAATTCTTAATGACTTTGTTTACACTGATAACTGAATTAATTAAAAAATTATTTGAATAATATGTGGAACAGTGTTTCTGCCAGTACAGTCATTTAAGCTGATGTCAAAATACCCTGCATGTTGCTGAAAATCAGGGTTGTAATTTACAGCTAACACTTCGTTACAAAAATGCTGAGAAAATCTTTTAGAAATCAAGTATCAACCATTTTTTGTGAGACAGCCTTTGGAGATTTTGCCTCTACTAATGAGAAAAACTTACCCACTGAGTTTTTGAAATGAGAAATTTCACAACAAAGTCTAAATGACTTTGTTTACATATTGATAGAATTATACACACATTTTGAAATACATCTACATTTTCTTTCTTTCTCTTTGTTTCTGGTAAAGTGGAACAATTATGTGAAAATACTTTACTTTTCAGTCTATATGATTATTACAATTTTTAAAATAACCAACTGTGAAAGAAATGCAGATCACATTACTATCATCTTGTGGTTAAATTATAGCCTACATCCATTCTCAAATAAAGAATAGTAACATCAGTGAAATAATGAAGCTGAATTAAAAGCATTCTATTAAAAAAAAAAAGGATGAAGGGCAAAAAATGATTTTTGTAATAATACAAAAGTAGCAGAAGTACTCATCCACTGCAGTGGTATTTCTTAGAGGATCCAAGGTCTGTTAGTATAGAAACTTATGTGTTTTTTGACACTTTTTAAACACTTTCAGTGTAAAAATGATGAATGAACCTAACAATCTTCATATCTGAGAGCAGATCAGTTGTCTTTTAAATAAAAATATTACATGGTATGGTAATTTTTAATTTGAGTCACATACACTACATGAAAAAATTTATTGGGACACCTGACCATTACACCATGAGTTCAGGCACTAATGTTGGACGGGATGGCTTGGCATCTCCATTCCAGTTCATCTCAAAGGTGTTGGAGGGGTTGAGGTCAATGCTCTGCGTGGGCCAGTATTGAGGTTCTGGTATCCCTGAGATGAGAAAATAAGGTTTAAAATGATATCTTGGTCAAAGCTATATCTATAACGGTTGTCAAGTTACAGTTGTTTGAATTATGGTATACCATAATAATATATATAGTAAATTTTGTTCATATCCAGGCATATTTAAGATCACTGTAGCAATCTGTAAAATTGTTCATCTACTTCTAATTCCT
>JBBJLR010000040.1:14305230-14321078 GCA_037577145.1 Brachypetersius gabonensis | reverse complement strand
AATAAGTGCTTTAGGCGCAAGGGATCTGACGTTGAGAAGTCCAAACTTTAGAGGTAGATTTCGGTTGCTTGTTTGGCAGTTTTCTGGTTTTATAGTTATCAGACTGTTTCTGGTGAATTTAATGAATTTATTCTTTTTTCTCACTATTCGGGGAACAGACACAGTTTCTATAGGACAAACTATGCATGTACGTTTATCAGTATGGTGAGTTGTAGTGTGGCTAATATGATTGGAATCTAAGGTATGACTTACCAATCAGTAACATAAGTGTTAAAACAAAAGTTAAATATCTGGGTATTACAGTCACCCGAAACAAAGAAATAAGAGAAAAAGAAAACATTCTTATAAATATTGATAAATGTAAAAAGATGCTGAAATTGTGGCTTCAAAGGGATATAACTATATTTGGTAGGGTTTTGCTGATCAAAATGGAGAGTATATCCAAAGCCATATACCCAGCTTATTCATTAGGTATTTCAGAAAATATGATTAGTGTATTGAATAAAATGAACTTCAGTTTTATTTGGAAGTGAAAATGCCATTACATTAGGAAAGCTGACATGATTAAGAGTAGTGAGGAAGATGGCATGAATGTGATAGATTTTTCTGTGATGAATAGTCTACAAAAGTTGAAGTGGTTGAATTCCTTCGTTAGTCATAAGGTCTCCTTCTGGTTTAACATACCTAATGCTGTTTTTGGAGAACTGGGTGGAATTGATTTTTTGTTGTGTTGTGATTATGATTTACAAAAACTGCCTATGAAATTGTCAAATTTCCACCAGCAGGTTCTTCGATTCTGGAACTTAATATTTAAATACAATTTTACTCCACATAATACAACTGATTCAATTTTAGTAATCGAAAATGTTTGTTTATAGGGAATTGGATGGAAAAACGGAATATGGGCGATATTATATTTGATGGATGATTGTGGTCATTTTATGGTCAAATTGAATCTTCATTGCTCAATTAAGGAATACAACAAAGTAATAAAGGCCAACCCAGTATCCCTACAAACAATGAATTAACAGTTTGCATTGTACTCTAATACTATACCAGAAATGAGAGCATAAATTTAAAGAGCAAACAATTTACAGACAAGTTTATCAGAAAGCTATTAATTAGACAATTTTTCCCCAGTCAACTGAAAAGAAAATACGTTCTTCAAGAATTTAGTGAAGAAGAGGCAAAGAAAATAAGGAAAAGGTATTTAGCATATCGGATTCTGCCAAAGAAGTGACATTTAAAATTTTAAATAACATTTATCCTTGTAATAACTTTTTGCATGAAAGATTTAATTGGGAGAACAATTCATGTGGGTTTTGTGAAAAAGACATTGAAACGGTAGAGCATTTGTTCTTCCAATGTGAACTTGTGCATCATTTTTGGCTTGAATTTCAAAACTGTCTTCATTCCAAACATATACCAATACACCCTTTGACGGTGCTCTCAATTAAAGTTGGAGTATTGATGAGAGATAAGAACCTAGACTTTCTGATAAATAACCTAATTATTTTGTGCAAACACTTTATTCATCGATGTGAGTATTTAAAGGTTAAACCCCATTTCAGCGGATGGAAGAATGACCTGAAGATAACTGCGAAGTCTCTTGATTACATTACAACGCCAAGAAACTCTTAGACAATTTGAACTCGTTTTTGCTGTCAGAATAACCCCACCCTTCTTCGTTTTTTTTATTTTGTTTCGTTCCCCTGCTTTACTGTATTCTTTTTTGTGGGTTTTTTTTTGTATTTTCAATCTGCTGTATCAACACTAGCAATATGAGTTCAGTTATTGCAATGTGCCGCTAAAATTTGTATTTGAATTGTAAATTGTACATATAAATTAAAAATAAATAAATAAATAAAATATTACAGTTCTTTACGTCTCCACTCTGCCCTCTTGTGGGACATCCATATTGCTGTCCTTTAAAGAAGCCCGTTATTTAGCATGGCCAAATCCATCTGTCGTTTGCGCATGTGACAGATTACTTCAGTTGGGTGAATGGGTTTAAATGCAGAGAACAATTGCTTACATGCAGAGAACAAATTTCTTCAATGGGCTCTAATATAGATACTAACACAGGAGGGCACTGTGGCACAACTGGTTGCAAGGCGCCACATTGTCACCTGGTGGCAACATTTATAAAACAGTGCGTTAAAGAAGTCTGTCGTTAAATAACAGGCTTCTTTGAAGGACAGTAATATGGATTTTACCACAAGATAGCAATGTGGTGCCGGACATGATGCTTGATGAAGAGGACGGTCGTCACGAAACACCTATCGTATTGATTTCAAATTGCATTTTAAGGGTAAACATGGGGAAACTGAATTGCCCGGAACACCGCCACTGCCACCATCATTAGCTGATGAGGGCCCTGCAGCAAAAAAGGCTGTAATTTTGGCACATTTGGCAGCGTTTGCCTGAAGTATCCGCAGTTTCTCTGCACCCCCTTTATGTTTTCTCTCATCTCACCCACTGGCATACAGCCAAAGGGGGAACTATTGTTTGTTCTTATTTTCTTATGAAAGGCGAGAGGGGATCTCTGCTCGGTTGGGTGATCTGCAGTTTCTCATGTGTGCAGCAGGGGGCAGTAAGAGTTTCAATCTGATGGTTAAAATCTGTCAAAACCGCTCTGCTCTGCTCCCAAGATACTGGGAGGCTGAGGCTGGCGGACCGTTTGAGCTCAGGGGTTCTGGGCTGCAGTGGACTATGCCGAGCGGTGTTCGCACTAAGTTCGGTATCGATATGGTGCTCCTGAGGGAGCTCAGGACCACCAGGTCGCCTAAGGAGGGGAGACCCGGCCCAGGTCAAAGCCCCCGTGCCGATCAGTAGTGGGATCGCGCCTGAGAATAGACACGGCAGTGCAGCCTGAGTGATACAGCGGGACACGGTCTTTTCTTTTACTCTTACATTGGTCTAAATTTAACTGTTCTTCCACCAGAAAAACAGTGACATTCCCTTTAAAACAAAGCTTTTCATTAAAGTATTTAATGAATTTTTGATGTGACAATCCTTCACACAGTTTGCTCTTATGTAGTATACACACAATTAGGTCAAATAAACGTTTTTGCTGCTATTTTCTGATATAAAAGTGAGACATGTGATTTTCTTGCCTTAAGTTTTTTGGGTTTTTTTAATAAATTTTTATTTTTAAAATGGTTTAAAAATTAAAAAGCTGTTTTCCTCCGACCCCGTCACTGTATAGAGATAAATCCGGTCTGTACTACACTGTCCTACCGTGGACATCAATACAAACTACACGTTAAATTCCAGCAGTTTACCTCTCAGCCAGAGGGAGTCGCTGTTAGAGAGGCTGGCATTTACATTATACGAACAAAAGTATTGGGACAGACCTGTTTTTCAGGGTTCCGGCTAGACCCCTTATTTCCAGTGAAGGGCAATCTTAACGCTTCAGTATACCAAGTCATTTTGGACAACATCATACCATCAACTTTGAGGGCACAGTTTGGGAAAGAATATTTTCCATTACAACATGACTGATTCCACAAAAATCGTTTTTTTCCACAACCTTATTTTTAGTAAACTGCTTTTAATTCAACTTTACAGTTTCACTGGCATTACAGTTCTTTACTTTAGTATGGATGATACTTACATCAGCTTTTAAATACAGCTTCATTTAGGATTCACAGATATATAAGTGGATCACAAGAGGAACATAATGTGATCTGCATTTCAGATGTTCAGATGTGTGTTTTATTGTATCTTGTCATAAAAGACACTGTTCCTGTCTTATGAACTTTGCCCTGACAATTCAGAACATAGTTGACTGCATTATATTGGAATTTATAATCGTGGGCAGCTGCAGCCCTTTCACTTAGAATATCTCAAAAGTTAAAAAAGTTCAAGATCAGTAAAGGTAGTTAAACGAACGAGTTGTACTGTGCTTCAAATGCAAACTCTTAACTGTTGTTGGAACGAAGTGCCCTTGAAAGTTTGCCAGCTGTTCCAGCAATTGTTCCAAAGTTGAAGATTAGCACTGCTATGCAAAAGTGCCTTTGAAATTACTAATAGACCCACACTTTAGACATGGAAGAACATATTTACTGCTTTACACACACTCTAAGAATAGTTTCCACATTTAAATACCAAATATTTCCAGTCTTGCAATAACTACATAAAGAACTTGTAAGCATTATTGTTTTGGATTATTTTCTGGCATTTCTTGTATTCTCTGCATGGTGAACTTCTTCCGCACCTTACTCTGTACTGGTATGAGTTTGAGTACAGCAATAGATTTGACATATGCCCTCTTTTAAGACTGTGTTTGATGTCCCTCTGAACCAATAGCAGTTACTGATTTATGACTTTTCTTGAGTCCATACAGGTTGAATAAATACCGAATCTCAAGAAAGGTCTCTGACTGCAAAACACACTTACAGTCCTAGCTCTTGCCTTTGAGTAAACAGTACAGCCACACCTAGGCTAGCCATGACAGAGTTACAGACTAAGTCTTATAAAGTTAATAATTAGCTGTATTAATTTAAGGTGTAGTTAAAGAGAATGCAGCTTCATCTTGCAAGTCACTGAAGATTGTCCAAAGTTTGAAATGAAATGCAAGTATAACCCCCACAGCTGCCGTTAGAGGAATGAGTTTAATCTCAGTTTGATGCAGGTTAGTAAAAACTACAGAAAAGGTGTATAGTACTGGTAATGATCTTTCTTTAAATAAACTGAAAATGTGAATGTTCTTTTATTTTCGAATAATTTAGCATGCATACTTTCATGTTAAAAAACAACAACGAACGGTTCCTAAATAATTCTTGATTTGATAGCCAAATTTTAAACAAACTTTAAGTTGGTACAGACCTGGCATTTTTATTTAGCTCTGAGCCAGTCATTCTTGAACCATCTACAGTTCTTATTCTAGACCATTTTAAAGGTTTCATGTTGTCATTTATTTATGTATTTTATAGCTTTCTACTAATGATTTTGCAACCATATAAGCTTGTGAAACAACCAATAGACCAATAGAAATGCTCCAAAATAGTAATAATTCAGTTGGGGTTTTTTTTATTTTGTTTAGCTTTTGTTTTTTTCATAATCATTTTGTGCTTTTATGTGCCACCCACAACACTCTTCCTGTTGCTGAACATGTTCATTTTTATCAGCAGTAATTGCAAACTTTTGAATGTGTAAAATCAGTCTAAAACCCATAATGTTCCTGTCATTCTCTATCTCTCTCTCACACACATTCTGACACACTGAGACACACTTCCTTTTTCTCAATCATATCTCTTTATGGAGAGCAAAGAGCATTGCTGATAAAGTGACGGTCAACAATCTCCCTATTCATTTTACAGCCCAATCTTTGCTTTCCCACTCCATGTTTTTTGTGATGAGCCAGTTTCCTGGCAACAGGCTGTGGGAGTAAAGAGGGTTCTGTATAAGTGTGGTGTAATAGCAAACTTGGGTGTGTTGTAATTTGAGTCAAGAAGCAGAAATCTGGACTAACAAAATGCCTGCATACCAGAACAGTTTTTCTGTTCTAATGCCAGTTCTCGGACTGTGTCATGATAACACTGAATATAACACCTTATTTGTCAAAAAGAGATCATCTTTGTTTGTCAGAGCTATGAAACTTTTGAATATTGTCCTGCAACATTCTATATATCAGTCATTACGTGTGTATGCATGAGTGTCATGATCATATTCATGTAAATTGTGAACTTAGCAACGTGAAAAAAGTCAGAAGAGTTGTATTTTTGCCAGAAACTTTATTTTCAGAGACAGGCTTCACACAAAAGGAAATGCACTTAATCTAATATCAACTTCCAAAAGTTATTATTTCCCGGGTTTTGTAATAATGCCTAATAGTTATTTACTGTGAAACTTTTAGCAGGGAACCAGGTGTTTTTGTGTGTGTCTCAGAAAGTAGTGTGGTCTGCCTAGCTGCTTGAGCGCACTGTGGTGGTGGTGACGGTGGTTGTTCCACCTGTAAAAAAATAAACTAATCAGTATATATTTGGTCATGATTTTCTCAGTAACCATGGTGATTACAACCATAGCTGTAATAACTAAAATTGAAGATTACCTTGTCCAGGAGTTCTAAGGAGTGAAGAAGAGAAGGCAAGAGGGTCATTTCCAAATATATAACAAAAATGTTTTTCTAATCATCAAAGAATGCAAGTTGAATGCATGTAAATGGCATTACCTGGACTCCTCCTTTTCCAGGAGGCTCCTGTAGGTAGCGATCTCCTGTTCCAGACGACTCTTGACATCCAGCAGCATGGCATAGTCGCGACCTTGCTGCTCGATGCTGGCCCGCACCTGGGCCAACTCTGTTTCCAGCATGTTGATCTGGTTCTGGTACCCTGCTAGCATAGCACTGAAGCGTGCCTCCGTCTCTGCTAGAGTGTTCTCCAGTGCTGCTTTCTGTTTCAACAATAAAGACAGGATAGGTGCCTTAGATAAGTTTGGAAATTTGTTTTTTGTGTGGTTTCTATGATACCAGGCTGACACTGAAAAGCAGATTGTCATTGGGTGCATTTCATTCTATTAATTTTCACAAGTCAAGTATTTGCATTTATACGAGAAACATTCAAAAATGTTCTTGAACTCTTTGGCAAAGTTACATAGACAGTCAGTTGCTATATATTCCACCAGGGTGGTGCAAATACACACTGATGTGTCAGAGGCCTTTAGACGTTTTGCCTACTATCCTCTCACAATATCTCATCCACATTCCTTTACAGCTGACTATGTCTGTTTCTTTTCAATGTGGAAAACTTTATAAAACAGTGACAAATAAGCCTTGGTGTTATCTCACCTCCCCCACACTTCTCCCTGGTTCTAATCAACCTCCTTCCATTTCTTAAACATCTCCTTTTCTCTGCTTACTTGTCCTCCTTTGACCTCTTATGTAACTGTTTTATTTTGCTTAAATATTCCCTTGGGGTGTATAACTTCTCTCTTATCTTTACCATTTTTCCTGCTCCTTCATTAATTCCTCACCATGCTCAACTGGGACTGCAGTTCAATCTCCAGGCCTTGTAAAGTTCGTCTTAGGTCTGTGATCTCTGTCTTGGACGTCTGAATGGTCTCTGTGCTGATGGCCACCTCCTTATTCAATGTTGTTGACTGGAAGAGGGATATACACATATATAAGAAAGGCAGCCTTCTATGATCAAGATGAGGCAGTTATAATAACCATTGCAAAAATTCTTTAGTGGTAACAGTCAGTAGTCTCACCTTGTCATTGAACCACGCCTCTTGGTCTCTGCGGTGCTTTTCTGTAATGGCTTCATACTGGGCACGGATTTCATCCAGAATCTTATTCAGGTCCTGCTGAGGAGCAGCGTCAACCTCCACGTTCACGGTGCCAGTCAGCTGAGACCTCAGAGCTGCTAGTTCCTAAATCCAAAGGATTACAAAAGTTTACAGAAGATAGAGACCCAAATGACTAAAAACTCTTAGTCTAATACTTTTTTCTGTAACCAAATATGGAGAATTTTAGAATGGCATTTTCCATCTGCCTACTGCCCAGATTCTTGGCAGAAGTTTCTGTACTTGGACTAATCTACAACAGCATCTGTCTCAAGCAGAATCAGCATACTTGCCAAGTTAAGCTGTTCATGTGTACTATAAATTCATATAAACTTTGGAGCTATTATTTTGTCAGTTGTCTCAAAGTAGCAAAAAATAGTAGCCTAATTTTGCAGCAGGATTGGTCATGCTAAAAATAATGTTACTAACCTCCTGATGGTTCTTCTTTAGATAGGCCAATTCATCCTGCAAACTTTCAATCTGCATCTCCAGGTCAGCCTTGGTCAGTGTGGTTTGGTCAAGAAGGCGTCTCAAGTTGGCAATGTCTGCCTCCACAGACTGCCGCATCATCAGCTCATGCTCATACCTGTTTAACAGAGAAGACAGATACCATTATCTGTCATTGTCTTATAGGGCAAATATTCTGCTCTGCATCTACATGCAACTGTTTTAATGGCAGAAGCTAAAGTATATATTTTTTTGTGACTTCGGACCACTTACTTTGTTCTGAAGTCATCAGCAGCCAACTTTGAATTGTCAATCTGTAGAAGGATGTTGGCATTGTTGATGGTGGCATTCCTGATCTATGACAGAAACAGAAATAAAACTTTAATGCTTGAACAATACACAGTGTGCAAAAGACAACCATAAACACATTTCAAATGTTAAATTTCTGGGTTGGTCATATGTTCTGGATGCTCTGCAAATGCAGATATATAATTCTATCTGATTTAAAACATGATTTTCCCACATTGACTATTCCTTACCTTATCCTTCAAGTCATTGATTGTAGCCCAGTAGCTGCTGTAGTCTCTCTCGGCAGCCGGTCCTTTCTTCTCATAGTACTCACGGATCTGCAGCTCTAGTTTGGCATTGGCAGCCTCTAGCAAGCGCACTTTCTCCAGGTAGGAAGCCAGGCGGTCGTTCAGGTTCTGCATGGTGGCCTTCTCATTCAGGTGGAGAGAATCACTGTCCAGAGCAGCGGATAGGTTGAAGCCACCTCCACCAACTCCAGCGCCCCATCCAGCGCCAAGTCCAGCACCCAGTCCACCTCCATAGCCAGAAGAGACTGTCCTCGAGACAGATGACGAGATGCGGGTGCTGCCTCCAGGTCCGCCTCCATAGACACTGTAGGCCTTGGGTGCTGAGGACAGTGAACCCACACGTCGCTGGGTGACCACAGAGCTTCCAGAATAGCCCACAGGTCCGCTGGAATATGTGCGTTGGCTTATTAAAGACATGCTTACGGACAGATGGCTGCAGAAGGAGTGGCAAAGAAGACTCTGGAGGAAACCGTTATGGAGTTGCTTAGAACAGGAGGCTCCTGAAGTGCGCAATTGTATGCAGCTCTGTCCGTTTTATAGTCTGAGCCCTGGGGCGGGTCCGGCAGAATTAGTGTGTGTAAAGGGGAGGGAGTACAGATGTGTGTGCCAGACAACTGTTGAAACCACCAACCGCCCCAGTGAGGAAAGTCCATTGGAATTTGTGTGTGTGTGTGTGAGTGTGTGTGTGCATTGTCCCCAGAGTTGTGATTACGAAAGGGAGAATAAAGCATACTTTGAATAAATAAAGGTTCTACTTTCTACCAGTCTAAACTGGATTCAGAGGAAAAAGCACAGGGCACAGTGTGTGCTACTATTAAGTCTAGATTTTAAAAACTTTATCTTCTCAAGTGCAAATTAGACATCATAATGTCATAACGGTCTCTGTGGTTGAGCTAATGTGAAAAGACACATTTGCTGTACCATTTTTACTTACATGTGTAAAATGCATCTGTGGAAACAAGAATCACATCATGCATCATTTCTTTAAGCATTAAGACGGCTCAGTAATTCTAGGGAAGAGACGCTCCTTTCACAGATGATATGGATTATCAGTGAATTACAGTAGTATCTTATTATAACAATGCCTTGCAAAGTCCTGCCCCATATATTGCATGGTTATTCATATTGCTCATTATACCTTATCTCTAGTAACTTTATCAGACATAACTGAACTCAAGTGGTACCTGTCTGTGGGCCTTACCAACATGGAGGTTTAACAGAGATTGGGTTGTGGGTTTTATGATGTCTTAGATTCACTCAATTAACTTCCATAACACAGTTTTCTTACATTTTAAAAGTTTTACATTTTACATTTTTTTCAGCATAAAAAAAACTTCCAGCTTTTTGCAATTAAACAAAAACACAGCATGTCATGTTTGCAAAAAGCCTGCTAAATAAAGCGAATCATTTACACACATTCTGAAAGTCTTGTTAGCCATGATTAGAACTTCTGAAAAAAAAGAAATACTGTTTTCAAAATGTTTTGTGCAGCACTTTAGTACAACTTACCCTTGATTGATTTGCATTCTTTGCAGTATTAGTTTTTTAACTGTTTAAAGTTTAGAAAGAAGCAATAGCTATTCTTGTCTTCAGTGTTTCCCTCTGCCCTTTCATTGTTTAACAGTGAGGTATCTGAGTTGATACAGAGTTCCAGATGTGACCCGGTGAAGGGGTTTTGTGGGGGAGGGGGTGCTGGCTGAAAGCCAAAGATGATCTCACATCCCCCCCCCCCCCCCCCCCCCCCCCGGGAGGTGTACAACTAGCCTTGCTTCTCCAAAAAACAACCACCAACAGCACTGTTGAGAGACATGCAACATCAGTCCTGCTCATACGGGCCACCACCCATGACTGAAACACACTCACATTCTAAACAAAGAACCAAAGAAGGCCCTTACGCATACACACAAACGTATGATTTGTGTTTTACTTGCAGGAAAGTACTGCAAGTAAAACATAAGCCATAAAAAGTATGGCTCAGATTTGAAAGTTTAATCCCCAGTCTCCTCTGAGATTCTCTTAACTGCAGCCTCATATACAGGTAGGGATAAAAACTTGGCATCTGGTGGCAACCTGTCTTTATAAGTATTGTTAATAGCTCAGTTACAATAAAATAACGTGACTCCAGACTGTTCAATACAGAAAATTAAACAGAATCTTGTTCTGAGAAGCAAAAACCGTACTGAAACTAAAAATATGGCCATCATTGCATCACTGCTAAACAGAAAAAGTATTACATGTATTTTAAAAAAGCATTTGTATTTTCTCACGATTTGTTGCAGTCACATTCATTTTACTTCAGCATAAGCTCTTGCCCTTAGTTGAAGTTAATTCTTACTTTGTCTGCACTGCATTAGTGTGCTAAGCTATCTGAGACTCAGCCATGACTCACTGTGTAAACAGTACTCCACCCCACTCTACTTTTCCTCGGGTAGCGATGTGCTCAAGTGCCAGCTGAAAGCGGTGATGAGGGCTCTTCAGGAACTGACCATAATCTGTTTGAAAATGACAGTTTTGTCTGATGAGAGAGCTTGGACAGGTCTGTGCAAGCATAGAACATAATAGCAGTGACAAATCATACTGACCACACCTTGGACGTCTCTAAATATCTGCTTTGTTTGCAATTACACTATTAAAAATAATTCCCCTTTCATGAAGGTTAAGATGAAGTATAAAGGCTGAATAAATGTTTAACAATTGGAGGCTAAATAATTTTTGTTGTATTTAGTAGATATAGATTTAGTAGATATAGACTGTATTTAGTAGATATAGACATGCCTATAAAAAGGTTTTCTTTATTCTTTTTTAAGTTGATGAAAATCTTGCACATTAGTTTCTTGCCCATACAAAACTTCAAATATACTGAGCAAGCCAATTTATGAAGCCAGTTTATTTATTGACCTTGTAACTGCACTCTTTGTCCATTTTATGTCTTCACTTATCAAATAGGTGCACTTTGTGGTCTGTAGTTCATCTGTTTCTATGTGTGTTTCATTTGTTAGCCCCCTTTACCCTGTTCATCAATGGTCAGGTTTCCCACAGGAACACCAGTAAACATGTATTACAGATTGCTGGAGTTGTAAACACTCTCTCCACTTACTGTTCAGTTTGTAGACACGCATAATACATAGAATGCTCAGTAGCGCAGTACCATTGCATAGTGTAGTCCGTCTGTTTTTTCGGCACCGTTTGTCAGCTCCCTTCACCTCGTTTATCAATGTCAGGACTCCCATAAGAGTGCGAGTCAGCAGGTATCACATGGTAGAGACATGGTAGCACCATGGTAGTGTGTGTTTGTGCTGTACAGAGTGGAGCACACACAGCAATGCTCTTGGAATTTTGAAGCACCTTAGTGTCACTTCTGGACTGAGAATAGTGCACCAACAAACAATATCCACCCACCACCATGTCGCCTGTTGCCAGAAACTGATCACTGACACAGGACTAGAGACTCACTAACACAAACTGTGCAGCATCCAAAGAACTATCAGTAAATTGATTAAATGTAGCATCTGCAAGGTTCAAGGACCAACATGTTAATAAATCAATAAATTGGGTAATGTGTGTATATACAAGGCGTATGTAATAAAGTGGTTTGACACTGTTGTTGTCACATATGACAAGTAAATAATGTGTGTCTAGATGTTTTTTCATATGTGTGTAAAAACATTTGAAATGTAAATATAAAATTTTGCTGTAATATGCATTTACATCATTCTCTCAAATGACTTCACTTCCTTTTATAACGTTTACAATTTCTTTAAGGGTAATGCATTAACACGAAGTTAAATTGTTCTGGGAGCATATTTGGGGGCATATTTAGGGTTTACATTATAAAAATAGGCATTTTAGGCATTTTTTTTACCAAAACACAACAACACAGTTTTTCACTATATGCGGGTGCTCTTGGAACTTAACCACTTCGAAAAGTGTGGGATTACTGTATATCTGTTCAGGTAACATTTGTGCATGAGCTTGATGAAAAACATACATCTGTTCAGGTATGTATGAGCCTTTGACTGGGTAGTGCAAAATTGTTTTAGTTCACAGAGGTTTTCTTCCCAGCCCTTCTCTTTATTTTTTGAAGAAAAAAAACTGCCTCAAAGCAATTCAGAAATCCCTGTCTGTGCCCTTGAAAGAGTGATAAAGTTGCAGACGAAACCATAACACTAATTATTCTTTTCTGTATCCAAATGGAACAAAGATTGTAGCAAACCTCAAAGGAGAGGCATGTTGGCTCAATATGCTTCCTGATTGGTGCCTTACCTTTCCTATTGACTCTTCACAGGTAGGCCAAGCTGATGAAATAAATTGGATTGAATATGTTCTCAGTTTATATTTAAAAAAAAATGTAAATCTGACAAATGTAACAAATTGCAATATATTTCATACATTTGAAATCTCATCCACACTAGTACCAAACTGTTACTGGATTGTCCTCAAGGGTCATTTCATATCTTTATTACCTTGTATGAGGGACCCACAATTGCACTGCATTCCAGTCCAGTTGTTTTGTTGACCTTGCACTAACTCCAAGCATTGTTTTTTGGTCTTCTTATTGTATTTATTTTTTAAATTATATTATTTTGCAAATAATGTGCAAATATGCCCTGATAAACTTGCAACTCTACCTGTGCTTGTACATGTGAACATTTGAAAAATCTCATAACTAAGCTGAGTGTTTCCTCATAGCTTTGTACTTGCATGGCCTGACTCATGTAGCGTTCACAAGCACTGGCTGACAATCTTCTCTGCAGTTGTCCTCCCAGTGTCATAGCAACTGAACAACATAGAAAATAAATGACCTCGCTCCACTCCCCCGAGCTTTTTTGTACTTATTTTTTTAGTGGTGCTATTGTTCGTGACAGGATGTGTAAGATTCCAGCCTATAAACATAGAGCTGGTATCACAATCAGCGTCGAAACATGGAAGATTGGCATGCGGCCAGATATCATTCAGTTCCCATGATATCAAGTGTCTGCTGTCTGTCACTGCTGCCAAACCCAACCTTCTCCCATCAATAATGTCATCTTGTTATCCACCTTTGTGAAGTGTACACTCAGGTATGAGTGTGCAGCTCAGGAGATGAAGGATGACATTGTTCACCAGCTGGCACAGGTCCTTCTAGGCACAGACAAGGTGTCACACTTTCCAATCCAGACTTGGGGTTTGTGACTTGTTTAATGTCCCTCCAGCAAGTGTGTGGAAATGTTGCTTGGATGGCACATTTGTGTATATGGCACAAAGATGTGCCATATATATATATATATATATATATATATAATTCCTTACTGTTGCTCATCCATTGCCGCACCCCATTCTGCCTATCAATGAAGTTGATATCTGCTGTCCACCACAGGACAGCAGATATTCTTCAGCCTCCAAAATAGAAATTATAACATGGAAGTGACATACTAGTGTTGTACTGTTACTAGACATAGCAACTTTTCAGCGTGTTATTTTCGAATACTTGTGTGTCCACTTAAGGATGACACATTTTTTGTTATTTTTTACATAGATTTAACAAGGCATGACACAAGATGGGTTAAAATGATACCAATACTATGAATGTTATTAATTGTGTTATTAATGAGCACATATTTTGACTGTGTATGGTGTTCAATATGAATTGCACCCTTGAGCTAAAAGTGAAAATAAAAATTGTAAGTTGGAAAGCATAAAGATAGGTACAGTCTCTTAACAGTGAAAACAAGATACCTCTAGTGCTGTCTTGAGGCAATGAGTAGAGACTGGATGTTTCAGATCTGGCTCTGGGTGTTGCTCCTTTTTGCCTGCTAATACTCGGGTTAATACCTAACAGGAGAGCTTTGTGCAATGCTATACCCATCATTCTCCTCTTTCACATTTTTTGCAAGACTTGGCTGCATGTGTTCTGTTGGTAAAGAGTTGATGACAGGAAGATAAAAAAAGATGGTGGTGGTAACAGAAAGATAAAAAAAAAGATGAAATAAAAAACAGCTGAAAAGAAATGCGTGGCTCTCCCTGAATGCACATGTTTAATCAATAACTTGAATGTCATTTTATTTTATTCTGAACAACTCTGTTTTAGCAAATAATGTATTTTCTTGCTTTCCCAGCATCTTACCTTGTGTTTAGAGTGATATATCACCGTCGACAGGAATAGAACAAATTTATAACCTACACCTAAGAGAAATCCGGCCGGCAAACCAAAGATGTATGTCAGCTGACAGTCTTTGAACTGCCAATATTACAAGGTATGCAAACTGTGCTTAATAACAGGTAGTGGTTCAAACTGATCAGCCTATTCAGCTGAATCAGTCTATCCCTGTGTGCACTGCTTTAGTAAAACTGCACCAACAAAATGGAAAGTTTAATGAACAAAAAAGACTGTTAGCATCACCTAGTGGCTAAATTGAACAGACCCACCCACACCATTCAATTTACTGCAACAAACCCACTGCATTTTTCATGCACATCTCTCAATATTATATGTACGTGGCTGGCAAAAATTACAGGTCGTTTATGCTGGGAGTGGACCAGTGAGGCCTAAGGCTAGTCATTTCAAACTAGCAATCAGTCAGTAATTGTTGTGGCACAAATTATTATGGTCATAGTAACCTTGGAGACAGCCCATTGTCTGCAAGTGTCATTTGTAAACAGTTGTAAAACACCTACCTTTGACAACAGTGCCACTTGTTTGTATAGTGTAGGTGACAATAGAATAATAAGTCACTGTGTGTTAGGCTTCATTTGTTGCTCTTTTACAGAGTCATAGACATTTTCTTCTGGCCCTTCTGCTAGAGGAAGCTCTGGTTCCTTCAGGGCAATACACATTTTTCTTGAAAGTTGTTCATGCCAAATAGACTCTTCTATGTAAGAGATTAATCAGATGCCTATTGTTACTGTTTTTAATTTTGTAATTTGTTCTATTACAGATAGCATACCATACCATACCATACCACTTTATTTATAAAGCACTTTAAAACAACAGCAAGGCTGACCAAAGTGCTGTACAATAGCATCTTATATGGTTATGTATATAATCTGTCATGTACATGTAGAACTATTCAGATCATTTAAAAGGAAAAGGATTTAACTGTATTTCTTATTTCTTATAATATGTTCATTATCCAAAATTTCTATGCTGTGATATAAAATTAGATGCTTTTATGCCATGGATCTTTTAATAATGTGTCCAGTTTTCTAAAACACATATTACTATTAAACTACAATTCATAAACGGAAAAATGAAGGACCTGTCACGGTGTGCGTGGGGACCGTGGCGTGGTAGGGGAAGGACAAGGAACAAGAATACATGGACATGGTAAAGGGCAAAAACGGGTTTTAATTACAACAGAAAACAGCACGAGGGCTGAAAACAGAGATAAACAGAAATACACTTTACTAGACCGGGAACAAGCAGGGAGCACACAGGAGGAAATGACGTATAATGCAGCCGTGTCTACACAGACACGGCGCAACGCTTAAATACACGAGACACAGGGGCTAAACCAATCAGAGACATAGATCACAATAACA